>JAZGTJ010000779.1:0-79529 GCA_036877575.1 Botia almorhae | reverse complement strand
CGCTTTTATCCAAAGCGACTTACATTGCATTATACTACACATTGATCACTATACATTGAGTATGTGCAATCCCTGGGATCGAACCCATGACCTTGGCGTTGTTGTTAACGCCATGCTCTAACCACTGAGCTACAGGAAAGCTAACCAGCAACAAATACCAACCAGCAAGTGTAATTGTCTATAAAGCAGAAAGACCTAATGCAGTATTACATTTGAATTAAAGACAGAAGAGAAGAGTAGCTGGGAGAGAGGGAGAGAGAGCTGATGTCAACCAGAGACCTGTGCTGAGCAGGCCAGCAGTGTTCACTACAGAGCTGGTAGCACTGGGGGCGGAGTCTGCAGTGGCCAATGAGCTCAACTGAGAGGGAAACTGGGCGGGGCCAGCTTCCAGCAGACGGGACAGTGTGGGAGCACCTGAGATACACGCGTACAAACACACACAGCCACAAATGCGGCACAATGTGCCCACACACACACAGAGCACAGAGAGAGCAGGCAAGGCATTAAGCTGGAAGAAAACCAATACAATAACACTAATACACATTCTTAGACAGAGAGACAGGAAACGTGTGTGATGCCGCTTCTACAGCTCAGCAGCTAAGATGTGACATTACTGGACTTTCTGAATGTAAACACGTGTGCTTCAATTATATTATATACCTGTAGCTGCCTGAGAGCCAGGTAGCGAAGACGTCCCAGAGGTCATCTTAATATCTTGACCCCCGGTGAGCTGGCTAGATGGAGATTCTCCCTCAACTGCCTATAACAGAAATGTTAAACTTTCTTTTAGATTACCACTTTTTTAAAGCCTTTAACACAAAAAAGGTTTTCTTCATAATAACTACAAACTAAAACCCTGCAACAAGTTTCCAGCAACTAAATGCAATTCCACACAAAAAATGCAATAACATGTACATATAAATTTGTTTAAATATGCAATTTTTTAAACATGATAGATACATATAGAATCTGCACACATGTTCCTCTCTGACTGTGGATTGGATTTAAATGTTAAATATATGCTGACCAGTCTGGGGCTGGTGGGCAGTAGACTCCCTTTCTTCAGCAGTTCTGAGAGAAGAGGGGAAGGGGGCGGCGTGATTTTCTGCCCCAAAAGCTTCTTTTGTGTTGACTCATCTAGCAGAGAACCCAAACTCGCCTCCACCACTCCAGGGCCTGACAACTCTGCCAGGGGCACAAACACTGTCGACCCCGACCCCTGCCCCAGAAACAGATGATTGTTAAAATGAATTACAGAATGAGTTTACAAAACAGAATTAAGGAAACAAAAACATACGAAAAACTCACAGTGGTGCTGGCATCTTCAGATGAGTCTCCAATGGGAAAATCCAGGTTGGGAGAACAGGCCCCCGAGGGGGAACGTACAGTCACACTGGGCAAACGTTTAGGTGTGTTCTTCACTGCCTGTCTGGCTGAAAAAAAAGGACAGTCTGCTTTTTAGCTGAATAACACTTACTATATAAGGTTTAATGAAGGTTTCTTTAAACAATTTGTTTTCATAACTGTTAGAATTATACTGTATTATCACTGATTGTTACTGAATTGTTCATCGGCTATTTGTGGTCAGTGTGGAGAACAAACAGGAAGTGGCAGGGGAACAGGATTAAAAAAAAGCTTGAGGTGGACTCAGGTAGCCCATAAAACTGACGTGCTGGGGTACAGCCCACAAGACTCCAGTAATTTAGTTTGCAATTTAATGAAAAGTGCAAAAAACTAATTATTAAAGGAAACTCTGTGGCCTTATTTTTAGTACCCTGGTATGCTGCATCTGTGGCCTTTCTCTTCACCTCAGCTTCCTCTTCCTCTTGTTTTTTGTTCCTAATAGAGATCAAGTATTTAAACCACCAAACTGACACGTGCTCACAATGTAGCATATTTGTGTGTTGAAATGTAGCATATTTTCTTGCAATTTTGCAGATAAGATTCAGCAGTAAGATTTGTCACTTTAGGCTGACGATTGATACGGCTGGTAAATTGATACAGCCTTACCGCACAAATTCTTCCCATAGTTCCTCAAGTTTGGTGTCCAAATGACCTGCCTGGATGAGCTCAGCTTCTCTCTTTAGTTTTCTGAAGGACACAGCATAAAGAACAAGTGATGAGTCAGCAGACATTAAAGTTCTGGTACAAGTAAGCGCATCAGCGTTTGTACCTGTGCTTCTCTTGGGTCTCCTTGATCAGTCGTTTTAACTCCTCTATCCTCTCTGCCGTCAGCCTGCGGACAATCACGTCCTCCACCGTCTCAACCACCTCCCCTTTCTCACCTCGCTTTCTCCTGCACACACACACACACACACACTTTTCTTTTAAAGAAATAGTTGACCCAAAAATGAACATTTTCGCATGATTTACTTAAAGCCTCAAGACATCCTATGTGCTTTTTGGAGCCTGAAAAACCGTCATTACAAAGATGGTAAGATCCAGGATATTATTTAATATAAATCAAATTGTGTTCAGCTGAAAGAAGAAAGTTGTACCACCTAGGATAGCTTGAGGGTGAGTAAATTATTTTAATTTTTGAATAAACTATTCTCTTAAGAGCCATTAGGAATTGAGTTAGTGAAGCAATGCCAGTAAAGTGACGGCAGGAAGTTGGCATACTTACTTGGGGGCCTCAGTAGTCTCCAGGAGCTCCGAGTATTGTGATGCACAATGCTGCAAGACAGTAAAGGTGAAAAAATGTGTCTAACAAGTGCATATTATATAATGTCTTAATCATCGACCTTTAAAGCTGATGTGTGTTGTTTATGCATCAACAAAAGCAATTTGCAAAAATAATTTTCTAAGGGGTTTCCCAATCACTCCCCTGTATTCCACTGGGCAGTCAAAAATGTAGTCTCGTCCTACACCCGTGCTAATAATTTAGCCAGTGTTGCTGTGGCAGGCTGGTCAAAATGATCAAACAGATCAATGTTTTAGTAGCACGTGTGACCCACAGCGTTTACACTTTTCAGGGATATCAGCCTACAAACTGATTACTTATATTTGTCTACTTATAGTCATTTTGTGATTATAAATTGACATTGGCTTTCATAAGCTTCTCTCTAGAAATGCTTTGATTGCTCTATCACACCCTCAATACCTTCTGTGAGAACCAGTCAGGTGGTCGCCCGGGTTCCGCAAAAGGCTTAATGGCTCGACTCACAGACACCCTGAAACAATCATTGCACAAAAGATTATACTGCATCCTAAAATAAACCTAATTTTAAGAAAATCCATATGTGTGAATGAGTGTGAATTATGTAAACGTAAATCACCAGTTTTGGTCTCCACTCTTCATGACTGAAGAGGCGAGGCACAGTTTTTCTCTAATTGACCAAGGCTCTGTTGGGCCCAGCAGCAATTTATGTTCTGTTTAAAAAATGAAGGCAGGATACTTAGATTTATGTTTATGCATTTCAGATGTAAATAACATTAAAACAGATCTGCCTTTATGTGCTACAATGCAACATGTAAGGCGTTATATTCATGACACTACATGAATGAAGACGATGCATTACAAGGGTGGGCAGTTTGACAACTAATAACGTAGCCATTTTACATCCTCGTCGCATCAACAGCAAAGGAAAATGTGACGGCTAACGTCCTACGACATAATCTCATGGAAGCTAGTTTGAAATGTTGATTTAAATGCCGTTTTAATAAAGAGCACAGCGATTCAGCCAATGGGCGTCATCGTCAATGACTTCTGCCTGTCAAATTCAGCAACGCATATGCACGCGCATCACAGCATCCATTCTGCACGCGCTGACATGCACCTTTAATCATCTGTTCTCTGTCACATGCACGTATATAACCAAAATGCATTTTATTTATATATGAAGACAGACAATGAGCAATACTTACTTCCAACTCCGCTCGCCATTTTGTCATGAGAGGACGTTTCTACTGCTCCTTTGGCATGACAAGTGCCTAGCTATCAAATGTAAATGTGCATATCCGGTGTGAATTTTCCGACAATAATTTTGCAGTTATGTACTAAAGGTCTGCATAACCCCTATTTATTTGGTCACGTGTGTATTCTGCAAAATATTGTTTTGAAGTCTATCACTTTGTAATTGGGAGGATTTCATACTTTGTAGTGAGTTTAGTCACTTAGGTTTCCATTTAATCCTGTGTATAACAAACTTATAACAACAGCCATTTCGTGTTGTTATTATTGTTTTGCTGTTTATTAAATGTAGTTTTAAATAAAAGTTTCTCCTTGTTACTTATTTTCGGTCCCTTGTGCTGTGAATGAAAAAGAAAGACAATATCTTACTCAGAATCATCACAAGCATCTGAGTTCTCATTTATGCAAGCACGTTTTCTTGGCTTATTTAATTTTATTTCACCCATTCTTTTAATGTACCGTATCTGTAGACAGCCTAATGTAATGGGTCTTTTTCACAGAGAAGAGGTAAATTTGTCATTAATCAATATGAATAAAAAAATTCAATTACTTAATTCACATGAGCCGCATGTTCTAATAATGATAATTGCATTATAGCTTTTATTTTGACTGGGAACTCCTTACCGGAAATGAAGCAAATAAATTGTTTTTCGTTATTAAATTGTATTTGTGAAACCAATACATTTAACTTATTACTCTGTTCTATTTTAGCCAAATTTATTTTATTTTATAACTCATCATAAAGTCGATTTGAATTACTCGAATTATAAAGCGTAGGCTAGAAACTTGATATAGTATGGTATATAGTATGTTTTTATAGGCGGGAGATTAGTTAAACGGTAGAGCGCTCGCTTAGCGTGCGAGAGGTAGCGGGATCGATGCCCGCTATCCTCCAATAAACTTATTACTCAGTTCGAGACATTTTAGGTGCATTTTAAGAGTGTTAGTCACCGCTAATGAAAAAAACTCAGCGGAGGCATATGTAATAATATTAAATAAGTACGCATGCCATTTAAAACAATCTAAAGCGCAACAGAGGGTGGACCAATATAATATAAAACTGGAGAAACTCTCCAGTCTGCGCATGCTGTTTCCCATTGGGATCAATATTAACTATATTAACCATATAGACAAATTGGTGGGACTCATTGCATTAAATGGCTTAATGTAAACTTTACACGTGACCTTGTATGAAAAATATATGAAACTATCAATCACACAAGAATAAATTCCTGTTTAATTTCTGATTCAACACGTTAATCCGAATGCGGAAGTGGGCGTTTCCGCTTGCCGGAAGTTGTCACAATTTGTGTGGTGAATGAAAAGTGGAGAAGCGTCCAAACGTGACCACACCGGGTGGATAAATTATTATTATTATCAAGGTATAATTTCCATAATTCTGTTTTATATAACTTATATTAAAATCTACGACAGGATAGCCAGCTGATCTACAAACTGTGTTTCTGTTTTGAGTTAAAGGAATATTTGACTGCGCAGGCCTGCATGCGTTCTTTGTTTAAGTCTTGCTGGGAATTTGCTTAATGCGCAAACAAGAAAGATTTTTGTTAAATTAATGTTTTTAAAAGCAGACATTTTTGATCCATCAGACTAATAATGCAGGCTAGTTGTAGAGTTTTTAAAAAGGTTTCTGATTCAGTTTTTCCACAAAAGCTTGCGCGAGCACCAATAATGCAAAGCCTATAAGTCGTATGTGTGCTTGTGTAGTAACTGTTGCATGTTAATTACTCAAGTTAATTACTCGTTTATGCCGTTTTAATTCATTTTGTCTATTAGTAATATTTGAATTTTTACTAAACATTGCCAATATCTCTTTTTGCAGCTTAAAAGTAGATCCATTGTACTATCATGGCTGATGATGAAGGATTTGTTGTCCGTGTTCGGGGTTTGCCTTGGTCATGCTCTGTGGAAGAGGTTTCCAGGTTTTTTTCAAGTAAGAATATTATGTTTAGCAAGTGAATGACTATGTCAACCTCACAGGTGAAGAGATATATTTAAATGTCGAAATGAATGATTATTTTCAGGCTGCAAAATTGCCAACAATGGAACAGCCATTCACTTCACATACACACGGGAAGGCAGGCCGAGTGGAGAAGCATTTGTGGAGCTGGAGTCAGAGGAAGATCTTAAAATTGCGGTCAAAAAAGACAGAGACACAATGGGACATAGATACGTAGAAGGTATGCAGTGTGATGTAAATGGATGTTTTGTTATGTTTACAGTTGTTTTTGGATGTTAAGGGCATGTTGAAAGGCAATTGTCTATATTTGCAGTATTCAAATCAAACAATGTGGAAATGGACTGGGTTATAAAGCACACTGGTCCAAACTGCCCAGAGACAGAAGGAGACGGCCTGGTCAGACTGCGTGGGCTTCCTTTTGGATGTAGCAAGGAAGAAATTGTGCAGTTTTTCTCAGGTATGTTCACACTGGACCCCTTCACATGTGCATTGGAAGAAGTAATGGCCCGGAGTTGACCTCAGCGAGGTACATTTAGCCATTCCCATGGTTGCTAGAATATTTTGGCACATTGCTTGCAGAACTATTGGTCCTTCTTATGTTTATAACTGCACATTTTTCAAATTATTCTACTATGTTGGGACTTAAAGAGGTTCTCTGTCAGCTACCAACTCTTGGGATGGCCACTTTACCATGTAGTCTAAACCAAGTTATTGGAGTGCTCGCCCATTTGTAAACCATATTTCCAAGTGGTGAAACTCTCCCAGTAGGATCATTCATTGCAATTTGCATTTTTTTGTTTTATATTCAATCAAGAAAAGAAAAAACATTTTTAAATGGCCATGTGATTTATTTAATATGTCCCCGTTGGGGTTATCTGTCCTTGGGTTGAAGGGTTGGAAATCGTGCCAAATGGGATTACATTGCCGGTGGACTTCCAGGGGAGGAGTACGGGGGAGGCCTTCGTGCAGTTTGCTTCACAGGATATAGCTGAAAAGGCTCTAAAGAAACACAAGGAAAGAATAGGGCACAGGTGGGGATGGATGGTTGGAAGTTAAGCTGTTTTTATTATGGTAAACACTAACTAAAGTAAACATATAAAGTGGTATGCAACATGAACCTTCACACGTCATACGGCCGTGCACACGTCCTTACCAGATGGCTCTCAGATCCTTGATGGATTCATTATCCTTTCTTCTGTTTTGATATTCTCCTTATGTGTTCATTAGTGTCAAGCAGCGAGCGTCAGAAAAAAACATGTCCGGGCATATTTAGTGCATAGCAATGACACACTTGGTCATCATGGGATATTTTAATTCATATGCATATGCATGTATGCGATATTTGGCAGGAAATGATTCTGTTTACAACTTGAGCACAGTAGCTTGCTTTACCGTCATATTTTAAGTAAATGTTAAGGCTAATTCACACTGTCTCAATAAAAACCAAATTCAGAGTGGTGGACGTAACCCTGTAGGTGTTTGTTGGGGCGATGTTGGAGAAGAAATGTTTCTCAAATCCAGCAGCCCACTTTATAATGTTCAACATGTTGCCATTTGTTGCAGCAATGTGAGTCAGCCTGTAGAGTTCAATGCATAAATCGCAGCATGATTGGTAAGACTGCACCGTAGTCATTTCCGAGGAACACTGTTGCTGCAGTGCATTAAAGATCTCTTCACCCACACTCACATTCTTTTTCAAAGTGGTTGGATTTGTAAGCGAGCTGGCATCAATATTGATTTTAAATGTAATGCGTTACATTACATACAGGCTTTCCTGTAGTTCAAACCGTACAGCATGGCACTAGCAACGCTAATATTGTAGGTTCGATTCCCAGAGTGCCTGAACTATTTGTGTGTATACCTGTGAACACAGTGTAAGTGGTTTTGGTAAGGTCTCCGCCAAATGCATAAACGTAAATACAGGGGAAGGTCCATAATACTGCTGTTTGTTTTATTTGTGTCTTTTGAAAAGGTGTGTTGGTGTTAAGTCCTTTAATTTTTGTCACAAACAGGAATTAGCATCGTAACGCTAATCTGTACAATTGTAGGTACATTGAGATCTTCAAAAGCAGTCGAGCGGAGGTGCGAACACATTACGAGCCTCCGCGTAAAGGCATGGGGATGCAGAGACCGGGCCCTTACGATCGACCCAGCGGAGGAGGGCGGGGCTACAATGGCATGAGTCGCGGGGGGTCCTTTGATCGAACGCGACGTGGGGGATACGGCGGAGGTGCGATCGGCCTCTGATGTGCATCTTTCTTTATTGTGCCCCATTTTTGAGCTTTCAGCAGTTGTAAATGTACCTTCTTCCTTCAATTTTATAGGAGATGGGCGTTATGGCGACGGTGGTAATTTTCAGAGTACCACTGGACATTGTGTTCACATGAGGGGACTCCCTTACCGGGCAACAGAACCTGATATCTACAATGTAAATAAATAAAAATAAATAACATTCGCAATAATTTGATGCTAATAGTATAACATTTCTTAAGTTTTGATCGTAATGTCTTTGAATATGCAGTTTTTTTCACCTCTAAACCCGGTGCGTGTGCATATTGAGATCGGTCCGGATGGGCGGGTAACTGGTGAGGCAGATGTGGAATTTGCAACCCATGAGGATGCCGTAGCTGCCATGTCAAAAGACAAAGCCAATATGCGTAAGTTATGTGAATCTTGAGATGTATTTGCATTCAAATGAAATGGGCTTTTTGTAGATTAAAATGTTTCAAATCACATCTTTTTTTTTTTAGAGCACCGTTATGTTGAGTTGTTCTTGAACTCAACAGTGGGGGGAAGTAATGGAGGATATGGAGGGCAGATGATGGGTGGAATGGGTAAGTTAATGGTGTAATTTAGCAGATGGTTGTTTTGATTATAAGCATGATGTCAGGTTCATAATTTGTGTCTAAATGTAAATTAGTACTGGTTATTTCACACAAACCGCTTGTTTGTTACACTCAAAGTGTCTCGCAAGAGTGAGATAAACAGAGACTGAAGACATGATCTTTGGGTGGAATATATTAACAAACTGCTACCTTGTACTTCAGAATATGCACCAGTCTGTTGTCCATAGACATGCTGTCTGAGACCAGAGCTAAACTAGTGCATATAAAGATGAAATGCAGTAATCAGACATTTAAGGTTCTCACTAGAACGTGTATTTTTTTGTTCTTTCTAGGAAACCAGTCATCTTATGGGCATGGAGGGCAACAGATGGGTGGCGGCTACACAGGAGGGTACAACAACCAGTCCAACATGGGAGGCTACAATGACTACAGTGCGTTAAGCGTGTGCCACTGTTAATTCATATGTTTCAGTGATGTCGAATGTCAGCTGCATTTTCTGGTTCCAACACACGTATTCTTTCCCTTCAACAGACAACCAGAGCGGAATGAACAGCAGTTACTATGGTGGCAGCCGTGGCTCTGTGGGTATGAATGGCATGGGAGGGGGCTGGGGCATGTAGATAGATGAAGGAGCATCTTTCTTCTGAGGGTCGAGTGATGTCGTCGTCTGCTTGATTCTTTGTGACAACTAGCAAGAACTTGATTGACTCACAACCGCCTGTAATCTGAACCTCATCCCTGGAATCAGTATTATATTTTCTGCAGTTCTTGAGGGTCAGCCGTTGAGCTCACATCATGGCACGTGTCCACTAACCCCATTAGTTAGGATTGTGCTTGTAAATATCTTCCAAACATCTCACTCACTCCAAGGACTTGCACTGAGCACTGGACTTGCATGGCATTAGCTGTTTCAGCGTCACTTTTTTTTTATAAGGAAAAAAACTGTTGAAACTGCTTTTTAAAAATAAACTGAAAAATGTTTCCTTTTTGCAGACTGGTTACATATTTTACTTTGTTATTGTAGACATCTTAATCCTTCTGTTTTTATTGTTAATAAATAATGACTAATGTCTTTATTAAATTTTTTTTTCCTTTTTCAGTAGGTCAGTACAAAAAACTGCATAGATCAAAGGTCCAGCAATAAACCATAGTTAAAACTTAACCAAATTAGCAAATATGTATGATCTGCTAAAGTTGTTTTCTTTTATGACGTTGGTCGAATGGTCATATTAATGGTTTGGGCACAAGGTGGTGCCAGTGGTCCCATTGAGGATGATTATTGTTAAATAAATCTTTCAGGACATACGAGTCGAGCCTTAACCCAACAAGCTTTGCTGTATGGTTTATGCAAAAAATACGATGTTTTTTAGTAATCATTCGAGTTAAATTGCTTAATGTGCATTAATCTAGTTAACGTGCATTTATCCTTTTTACAAAACCCACAATTACTAAATGACACGTGTTCCTATTTTTTATGTAAATATGGCATTAGTTTATTATTGAAGTGCTAGTTTGTCACTGTAGAATCTTGCAGTAAATCTTTTTAAATTGTGACACAATTATTATCAGTACGTTTAAAAGCAACACTGTCCTTTCCGATTATTGACCCATCAAATTATTACTTAATCTTGACTAGTAGAAGTATTGTAATATTATCTTGGCGTATGTTTGTGTACTGAATGATTGATTAGGTGTGGCCAACGACTCATAAAGGGGAAGTGTGTGTCAGTCTATATAACTGCATCTCTGCGCCAAGACTTTTGACACAGTCCCAGCAGCGCTCGCTTTTGGGTGCAGGTCGCGCACAGTGCCGGAGTTACCCATAAAACGATTTTTGATCTCATTTTTGGAACATATTAACGACTATGAATACGTTACGACTTCGGATCCTTCTCGTTCATTGTTTAGGTAAGTGTTTAAAACAATGCCTTGTTGTACAAATGACTGCTGTTACTATTACAACTTGAAACTCGGAGCTGCCCGACAACAGCATAACTTTCTTCCACAAAGTTTTACATAAGCTTGAGATTCAGACCTTCCGTTAAAGTAAACGAGTTCCTAGGTTATGCGTTTTTGTTATAATGACTATTTTTGCCAGATAATTGTGATATTTTATTCCTTGTTTATTTTTACCATTGTACACGTAATCCCACCATCATATTGAACGTTACTGTTGTTTTAATTACATTATCCATTTACTATCGTGTCAGAAGTACATAGAAAATGTCTTTTAAATATCTAAAGACTGTCTTCTGTTACAGTGTTACTCAAGGTGTGCAGTGGCGCCTCTATGGACAGGTATGAAAGTGCCAAACCCAGAACTACAATGGTCAACCCTATTCAAACCCTGGAAAAAACACACACGACAGAACATCAGCTGGACGAGGAATCGTCTTTGTATGATATTGAATATGATGACGATTATATCTCCGGGGATTATGAACTTGCCCTGCCTAGAGGTAGAGTTGTTTTTCATCTCGGAATACAATTTACACCAGTGGACGACCTATATGACGTTTTTATAAGGTCCAATGAAGATATCTGGAGAGCAGGGTGGATGATGAATGATTTAATATTAGTGAGTCCACTAGTAAAAATGTTTTAGAGAATTAAATGTTTATAGAATGTTTTTTGCATTCTTTATCTATTTAACACTTTTCATTTCTTAAAAATTGGCACAGATATTGACTGCTACTGTAAATCTCAAAGTATTCGAATACTGGCTGAATCAGTTTGGTTGATATATCGGCCTATAAGCAATTCATACAGTGAGTTCTGATGGTTAACTGTGCTGAAGATAGATTATGATTATAGGACAAAACAACAGGAGTGTTTGTAAACATCCACAGAAAATACAAGTCTGTTTAATTCGCTGAGACAGTTTTATTGTATATTGCATGATATTAGATCATGATGGACTTACGTCATTGCTCTGTCTTACTCAACAGTGGCATTTTCCACAAAGCCCAAACATCCGTCCATGATGCCCATTACTGAGAACAAGAGAAAAGGCAGAAGGAAGGGCAAAGGAAAGGGCAGGGGGAGGAAGAACCCCTGCCTGGGGGAATACAAAAATTTCTGCATTTATGGAGTGTGTAACTACCTGAAGGAGTTAAAGTCTCATACTTGTGTGTGAGTTGTTTTACTTTCTTTAACCTTTTCCTGTTTATAACATCTTATATATTTATCTAAAGTTATACATACCGCTTACATTTATATATATTCATGTTTTTATCCAAAGCAACATGCAAATAAGCATGTGATTAATACTAAGAAGGCAACAGTGATTATATTACAATAATATATCATAAATATTTATGTTTAGTAAGTATCTTAAGTAGAATAGAGATAAAAATGCAAAGCAATAGAAGTGATAGAAAGTGCCTTTGGGCGCAGGTACCAAATTTAGTACTATTAGGTATTGCTAACAGAATACTATACTGCTACTTTTATTTTCCTCTTGATGTGACAGTTTTGAAATGGTCTGTGTTACAGATGTGAGGCAGGTTACTCCGGGGAGAGATGTCACCTTTTCACATTACCAGTATCTAAGGAGGAACAGCGTTACAGTCGGACCACAGCTTTAGCTGTAATGGCAGTGGTCTTGTCTCTCATGTGTCTCACAATCATTGGCATTCTGCTGGCATTGAGGTCAGTTCCCATAAACCAGCACTCAATAACTCATAATTATCTAACTATTTATTTGTTTTAAAGTTTTATGATAAGAATAAGTCATTCAGTGTGTCTTTTCTTACAGGTATCACAAAAGAAATGATGCTGATGAGGACAGTGAAGAAAAGGTCAAACTTGAGACAACCTCAGTACAGTGACAAGCGGTGAAAGGTACATAGTTCTAATAAATAGCCCGATTTGGCTACACGTTGAGAAATTCTGTTTGTGTATTTCAAGAACATGCTACATACATGTAACTAATGATCCTGATCTGTTGATTATGTCAATATTTTATCATAATGATTTGTTATTAATCAATATTTTTTGGTTCTTTTTTAGAAAGCTGAAATGCCAAATGGAAGAGTAACGGAGGCAAGCATTTTGGCTGATGAGTAAACCGTTATGTTTACAACATCAGTATCATTGTTAGCAATGTCTAAAAATGGTTATGAAAAAAAGCCTTTTAGGCTTTGTACCTAATTTGCCTCCTCACTTTTTAAATAGTTCCTGTTTCTGTTCCTGTGTCCTATCAGTCCTATGAACTGAAGTGCAGAACATGATGAATGTAATACAACCTCCTAGCGTCAAAATGCTCAATCAAGTTGCTTTATTTGTTTTTGTGGCTTATTTATTTTTATAAAGGTGTTTCTAGGTGATGCATTTTAAACATGCATTTTAGTCTAAAACGCCTCACTGCTCTTGTAATTATTTATTTATATATAGGTTATTTATTGTGATATGTAACAATTTTGTACGTAGTTGTAATAAGTATGCTTTAATGAATATTTATTATTGATTATATCAAATAATGTTTTAATAGGACTGTTATACTTATGGTTTGTACAGTTTGGACCCTTAGATACGATTTTGAAATTTTAATAACATAAACTGTGAAAACGCAGGTGCTCTAAAATGCAGTTTCAGAATATATACTATATAGAGTATTCTAGATTTGTAGATTGTCTGTAAGAAAGTGTAGCTTAAATTAAGTGAAATAAAACTGAATATATTTATCAAACCTCTGAAGTACCGTGTGTTCCGCATAAATTACAGAATTTTAGTAACTAATTGCAAGCAAGTATAACCCAGCAATGGCATTTTCAAGCAATGATATTACAACTGTTTCACTTTAATAAAAAATTGTATCACATCCTGAATTTCTGTGAGCTCTGTTTGTGTTGGGTGTTCGTATTGGTCATTGAGAATATTTCAGTTCTGGGTATGTTGGTGAGAATGTGTCAGTTCGTTGTGTCAATAACATTTCATATTACAGTGACAGTAACGTTTTTTTTCATATATTAGTTTACACACTTGTGTGTATATATATATATATATGTATATGTGTATACAGACATATACATATATACACACAAGTTATACTTAAGCGGTAGGTTTAAGCACTTTAAGTCATTTATGGGTTGCAGTTTTTAAGATTAAGGTTGAGTTTAGAAATCTACTGTGATTTGATGCTTATCTAGACTAATTTAGTTTAGAAACGCTTTCTCATGTAGGCAGATCGCTAGTAGTGTGCAACTGGTTTTGGATTCACGCATGCGCAGTGGCTCACTGTATCAGCATCATGGCGGCTCCCGTAGACCTCGAGCTAAAGAAGGTAAACGATAATTCACTTTTATTGTACGTTTCACAGAAACAAAGTGAGTTAATATTTGGATTTCGTGGGGATGAATTAGCGAATAAAGAGTTTTTAAGGCCAGTTGGATCAGAATTATGCGGCAAGAGACCGTTATATTCCAGGCTTACAGCTAACCTTGTGGCAGCTGACACATTTTTGACACATTTTATACTTCTTTCTTTTATAGTGTTGCCATTATATGTCATTAACATAATATCATGATGGAAACCATAATTTACACCAATATACCATTGTTCCTACTACTACTGTAACTATAGTACTGTAACTATGAGATATTGTATTATGTTCAGGCTGTATAAGAAGCTTTAAAAATCTAAATGTTATTATCCATAATTTTAATACGATATTAGTGGCGTTTAACAAGATATTACAGTTTTATTGTCGTAATAATAATTACGCAACTTTACTGTAGTCATTGTCAAGGGTGTAAGGGTGGATAATATTTCTGATGTACACTCGGTTATTTTCCTGATTCATATCCAATGAGAACACATGCTGAAATCATCAGGAAATCGTTTCCTATATGGTTTGATTTAGACTTGACTGTCGCAATTCAACTCAAAACAGATCAAGCTCAACTCAAAACTGCAATTCTCATACATGTGCACTGCAGGCCTTCGCAGAACTGCAGGCCAAAATGATTGACACTCAGCAGAAGGTGAAGCTAGCAGACCTGCAGATTGAACAGCTGAGCCGTGTGAAGAAACATGCAAACTTCACGCATGTAGAGATCACCTCACTCCCCGACAGCACTCGAATGTACGAGGGAGCCGGGCGAATGTATGTATCCTTCAAAGCTCTCAGCTCTATGCAAAATATTATGTGACTGAGCCTTTTGCTGTAGTTTTAAAAGGATAAGTACACCCCAAAATGAAAGATTTTTCCATAATTTACTTACTGGCATGTCATTGCAAACCAATATAATTTTTTTCTTATGTGGAATATATAAGATGTTTTGAGAAATGTGTCAGTGGTTTTGTGTCTATACAATAAAGGTCAATAGGTGCCACTGTTATTTGGTTACCAACGTACCTTAGAATATATTTTTTTGTGTTTCTCAGAAGTAAAACATTCATACAGATTTGGAATGACGTAACGATGAGTAAGTGAGTTTTGGGTGAACTGGGTGATCTTTTTACACAAATTTGTAATTTAATTTTTAATCCTCTCACTGCCTTCCAGGTTCATTTTACAGTCAAAAGATGAGATCGCTAATCAGCTGTTGGACAAGCAAAAAACAGCAGATGAGAAGATTAAGGAGCTGGAGGTGAGTTTGGACAAAACATTCACTAAAATGTAAGGCATCTTACAAACTGTGGGCTACCAAAAAAATGCTGCTTCTTAGAAATACTGAGAGATTTACATGCAAATGGGTTGTGCAAAGCTTATCACAACTTACAAAAACAACATAAACCTGCATCAAAGGCGGTATTAACCTGGTATTAACATCTGTCTCATGTAATCCGTTCATAAACTCTTTTTGTGAACAGGGCCAAAGTGTTACACTGTACAATCTGGTTGCTCAAACCACATCAGAGGTCTCTCACACCACTTAGTAGTAGTCAGAAATGCTTGTGTGCTTATTGCATTTCTGTGTTAACACCAATATGTTGTAATGAATCCCAAACTATTGCAAAACATTGATAAAACAAAAAGGGTTTGTACAAAACTTTGCAGTGTGACTTTGGATAAAAAGTGAATAAATGCATGCAGATCATATGAATCACACGCATTTCTGCTTTGAATGTAATTTGTGTGTGGCAGCTTGTTGTATTTTACTTTTTGTGCTAATGTAATAAGTAATCTGTGCGGTCATGAAATAAGAGACCCTGCCCTGCAAGTTAGGGTAGATGGCAATGTATTTCAGATGGCAACCTGTGATCAGATCACCCAAGACAGATCTAATTATCAGGGGTAAACAGAGCCCTGTTTTAAGTCTTGATCTTTTTGACACCCTGAAAGTGTCAAAAAGTGATCTTTCGAGAATGCACAAAATATGTAAACAATTTGCAAATGATATATGGATTTAACAGACATATTTGTATTTGTGGTCGGCATTAAAAGAAAAGAGTGTATGAGATTATTTGATTAGATAGTAAATTACATTGTAAATTAGAACTATGATAATGTCATAATCTTAAAAATCTGGTAATTGTTATGTGTAGCTTTGCATGTTAACACAGCAGGCAGTTGCAGAATACGGCCAGCTTCTATTTCTCTAGAAACTCAAATGCATGAGTGGTTATTTTTGGGCCATGTTTGCATGCTTCTCCCACAGTTTTGCATGCACACTCAGAATTTCACACTCATTGTTTGCAGGAGGAAGCCCCCAGTCTAGTGTTAACTTGTTCAGTGCTTTTAAAGTAAATGGTATGTGTGGTTAATATGATGGTCGTATGTCACTTAGTTTCCATCACTGTGCTAATAACCACATGGGCTTCTTGGGCCTCATGATATTTTTATCTCTACACAAGCATCCAAATGCTTCATACCGCATTGTTTAAAGAGTCAATCCCCGTCTCTATTTGTCTCTCCGTCTCTCCTCTCCGTGCTTGGCCTAAAAGATATATTAAAAATAATCCAAATATTGCAAATGTAAATATATTGAAGTATGTATATACCATAGTTTACAATAAGTTAACGATATGAATACTTAATACATTTATGTTGAGTCAAAGTTTTAGGTTGATGCAGAGAGACTGGCATGCAAATGTTAGCGGGAATATTTTTCTTTGTCCAGAAAGAATGTGAAATATGTATGTTGGATGTATAATTTTTAGTTCTTAAACAATTTTCTTAAATACAATTAAATTTATTTTTAAAACTTAGCGTATCAAATATTGCATACTGCATTAGTAAGAAAATTATACATAATATATGTTCTGTCTTGACCTGAATGGCATCGTCCACACACAGGATCTTTTGAATGAATGAGAAAGTTGTTACACTGTGAAACTTCGTAGGTGGTCTTCAGACCAAACTCTGTGACGTGTACAGGAAAGTTGACGCTTTTGTTTGTGATTTGACTTCCGAAGAACTTGTCGTATTAGAGGAAATAATGATGTGAAAGGTCATTGTCCTCAGCATGTGGGTCCCTTTGAAAATGACTGACGTAATTCGGTGTGTTGTTTTTCCCCTTGTGGGATTTTGCATTGAGATCTCACCATCGCAAATGGTTTAGTGGCATTCCAGTGTTCTGTTGGTTCTTTTCTGAAGTTCTATGTTCTGATGTAGCATTCTGATTATTGACATAAACTTAATGCAGCACGTGGTACTTCAAATTTACAGCTTGAGCTGAGCTGTGACCACATTACTGACATCATAAAGGATAATGTTTGGGTAAAGTTCACATGCTTCACTTCTTTGATCTGAATCATTTACACTGAAAAGCCAGCTGTTCAGGTGTGTACCTGATCTTTAAGAGCGAATGTGACCGCCTGTACCCTCATGGGAGGTCCTGCCTCCTGTTTCAAACAACTCTCAGATCAATGCAGTTGTTGTCAACTAAAATAACTCGAGAGAGATGCACCAGGCTTTAATCTTTTGTTATTGAAGATATGACAACTACATCTTGTCCTAGTGAGGTAAAAAGTAAAAAAAAAAAAAAGAAACAACCCAGACTGTCATCCAGGTGTCAGGCTGTGACACTGATACCCTTCTGTGCATACACCTAAGGCAAATGTGTTTCAAAGTTGGGCAATTTTGGAAAAATTCATAAGAAGTATTGATTTTTGATTTCCTTATGCTTGGAATAAAAATACTGTTATCTCACAATGCATAATGTTGGTTTAGAGATAACTGGAATCATATTTCTGTTCTGACTGAATAAATAGTTCAGAGCATTTTTGTGATTGTGTCTTTAGTTTAAACTTAACTCATCTTCAAATATTTTCCCAGATCATTTCAGCTGTGATGTCATTCATTTCCTCATAACCACTTACTATTGTGGTAGAAAATCTGTACTGAAGTCAAACGTGGGCGTGTGCAAATTGCATCATAGTATGAGTGTGTAGAATGGGAACCGCAGTCTTGTCCTGTCCTGTGATGCATTGAAACTCAGCACAGGTGAGACAGTCATCAGGTGTCAGGTACAGTAATGTAGTTCACCTTTCATCTGTCTGGGTTTGATGTGTCATACAGAGTTGTTTTATAAATGTCGCTCCAACTTGTGAGTTTGTGCTGAAAATGTAGCTCAACACATGTCTCAGGTCATGACCTTGTATTTACCTTGTAAATATGTGCTCTTGACATGTAAGTGTGGGTGTACGTGTGATCTATGTATGAATTTGTACCCGAAAGTTTGGAACAAACTTAGTTGTAGCTTAGTTTCAATAAACACTTTTTTTCCACTGGGGAGAAAGTTTAGAATTACAGTATGTCTTCAGAGTACAAAAATCTCTTGTCTTAATAGATCGAGGAAAGTTTATGACCTATTTAAATACTTATCTTGTCTGGATATAATGCTCACATACTTTGCATATACGTATTCAATGCTTCCCTGAACACTGTTTACAGTATTAAGATAGAGAACTTATTCTTTTAAAAAGGCAAATGATTTGGATGGAAGGGAAGCTGACGAGTAAATAAAAACTGGGCGTTAACTGATATACAGTAATGCTGAGCTGTGTTTGTGCACATTCAGCATCGTGTCTGGGCCTGTCTGTTTTTGGCTGGGGTGCATTGGGCAGTTTGTGTGTAATCCCAGCTTCGTCTGTGACATCACCCTGAATAAATGTGGACCTGGTGACTTGGAATGAGGCCCAGGGCTTCCCTTGACTAACTGAGCTGTAGAGCACGTGGCGCAGCCCAGCCGCACTGTGAGAAGTACCTTGTCAAAGTCAATAACAACATATTTAAGTCTGCTGTGACCAGCATGTATCCCATAGTGACCAAACACAAACAAAACATTCTGCTCATTCAATAGACAGCAGTCGTAGGCCTGATGACTTGTTGACCGGACTTTAAAAGACATTTTGATACACTTTTGTGATCGAACCCTGAGTCACGCAGATGTTTCAGAGGCCTCCTTGCTTTGGTCATGCCTGTGTACAGTCAGACCACATAGCTGCCATTTTCCGCCTAATACTGGGCCGTATTTAGACCGCCGGGAGCAAATGAGCTCACGACTCTTGTGACCTCTGTATTCACAGAGTGGGTGAGGCGGTACGTTCCAAGGTAACATAATGTCGTCAGCATCTAAGCAGTGCCCTGGCCCACTCACCGCCCTTGTGATGCCCACAAATGAGTGATGACTCCTGGGGTGACAATGACACAACCGCCGATTCCTTTATGAGCTCATAATTGGCCCACGATGCAGGTGGGCTGCATGCTCGTGGCGAGGGGGGGGCTGCAGTGTAGCTGGGAGAACTTGTTGACAGGGCTGCTATGGATCTGGCGACTCTTTTTCTGAACCTCAGCAGGTTGGCGTTTGCTGCATTTGCAGGAAAAGATGGGAGAAGTTTGTTTATTAATACTCCTGGGACAGCGGGGGTGGGGATGCTGCAGAATTAGGCGCATGGCTTGGGTGTCGTGCTGCAAGCTTGGGGACAGACATCCTTACATGGCACTTTCTTGTTCACTTCTTCTTCGATTGGCTTTGATTGGTCTCCTTCGGCCCTTAACACCTTTCACACTGTGTCTGTTTTGGCTGTACCCTTGATCTTGACAAGATCTTTCCATGCTTTCATTCATAAGTCTCCATTAACTTCAGCAAGGGCGTTTTCCCTCTGTTTTGGACAGCATCTCTAGCATTGAATGCTACAGTTCATAACCAGCAAGGCTAGCTTCACCAGCATCAGCATTTATGTTTTAGAGATCCTCTTTTCCCAGTGTTCTTTGGGTGTTACTGTAAATAATTACGATGCGCTTAAAACAAAATGTTTTCTTTTGTTTTCACTTTTGCGCCGAACGCAAGCAGCAAGTTTCTGTTTCAAATGCATCTGTATGAATACACCTTTTGTTTCTGCAGGACAAGCTTGATTAAACATCCCTGAAGCTCAAACGCAGTGTGCGCAGTCGCCCTTTGTGTTTTCACTTCAAGGTATTTGAGCAGAATGAAGCCATTCTCTAAATTAGCCGGAGGCACAAACCAAAGCCTTCCAACTTCATTTCTCTGGAATTATAATAGCTGCAGCCGCATTCCATTGGCAGTTGTTTATATTCAAGTTTGCCTAAAGCTGTTTACTCTACATGAACTTCCACGGCTCTTGATTGCCGCTTATCCAGTCGATTTGTGGCAGGTCACTGCGTTTCAGAACCGTCACCTCTGCCTCCCGTAGTGGAGCCGACGACAACAAAGGGCTCATTTACAACAGTGTCTGCGCAGACTATCTGCCCTGTCATCTGTGCTCTGACAGAAGTCAGTATGGGCGGCCCTTAGCCTTATAAGAGGATCCATTCAGACCACAACAATGAGAGCTTCTGCGGCCTGATTGAGACAGAGCTGCAAAGAGAGAGCCACAAGACCTCCCTTTGTGCCTTCTTCCGCATTGTTCTGGGAAGGTCAGCCTTCTGAGGTATCATTATCTGCATGGAAAACAGTGTTTCCATAATAGACATGCTTGGGCAGAAAGGGAATCCCCCATTAGAGGCAGATGTTGTTGGGTTCATACCTTTGATGGTGAACCAGTGTAGTCCAGAATTTGATGCATTTATTGATTGTTCTCATATGGGGTGTACATGGCCTTTTAGTTTCTTAATATAATATATAATATTTTTTGGGAGATCCCCAAAAATGAGAGAGACACATACATAAACCAAAAAGGACATTCACTGGGTTCAAAGGATTTATTGTTTCACAATCAGCCCAACTGAGCTGTGTAGGAGGTGAACGTCGCGCAGTTGAAAGTTTCTGTTCCTGCAGACACTTTTAAAGGCTGGTTTCAGCTTGCCATTTTTATCCGTTTTCAGTGTGTAAATGAGTTATATCAGCAAATAATCTACTGGAAAGAATATACAAGAATAAAATGTCAGGCTTCTAAGTACAGAGACTGTTTGATAGGAGTTTTAGAAGTTTAGTTTTATAATTAAACTTCTAACTGTCAAATTAATTTACGTCTGCAGTTACTTTTCTATAAATGAATCAAGCCAGACATTTAACTAACATCATAATTCATCTTTTATAACTTAATTGTATTTAATATAGCATTTGGCCGTATCTGAAGCTTAGAGTGTGCTGTTTTAGTTTTAACTCTGATTATTGACAATTTTTTATATCATATAGAATTAAAAAAACTGCATTTGTAAGATTTCAAACTTGTATTTTAAAGTGTATTATATTACACTGTTCAGCAGATGGCCCATATTTATTCACAGATATGTAGGTTAAGCTCTGGATATCCACTGACCCTAAACCTAGAGCACTGTTTACATTAAGCTATATACACTCCACCCACAGCAATTACAGTAATAGCACATAACCTGAAATTCACCTATTAGAAGAACGTTCTATCTCATAATTCATGATTAAACGAAGAATTTTCTGCAAGTGCTTTAACAAATAGACAAGCTGCGTATTTCTGCTTTTAACACCTCTGGGTAACTAGCCTGTCTTGTATAAGCGTTACTGTAAAGCTGTTTAAATTGTTTTTACAAAATGAGGGACGCGTTGAAATTTTCAGTTGTGATTGACAGCATACCACACATACTTTTAATAAAGCTTAAGTTTTATTTAACGCAGAATAACGAATGCGTTAGAAAATCAGTCTGTGTGCTGATGACGTTCTTAGAGGTCTTGACTGGACTGTGTCAAACAAGTCATCTGTTTAACTCCACTTGTAGTTTTCACACTAGTTTTCATCAGATCACTGGTGGGTTAACTCAACATTCTACACACCCCGGCTCGCCATTGTTTTTCCCTCCTGTTTTGCCCTTTGAAATATTTTGATGACCTTTCTTTGGCCCCTCCAAGCCCCACGACCTAAAAATAAGTGGCTTTTCTGAAGCCATCTGTAAAGAGGCGGCATAAATTAGAGGTATGGGCTGATATCAGTTGTTGTTATATCTGTAATCATGCTTGCTCAGAGTATATTTTCCTGCTCATTGATGTCCTGTGTGACTCATCGTCACACAGAGGCCGTGGGTCTCATCAGACCTTACCCTTATTTGAAAAACACGCTTCTGTAGCTGTAACCTGCATAGAGCTGCCTGTTTGTCCTCGTGTTTCTGTAGACATGCGCATGTAAAAGTCGTGCATACACAAATACATGTACATAAACAGGCTGGGTGAGATTCCAAAAATAAACCTTTCTTTCTGTGAACAATTGCCTTTTGCTTTTTATAGGACAGTTCGGATATTAGTCTCATGTCCTTGTTTTTTGTGACATATTTGGCATTGTTTTAGCCCACACTCTGTATGGTTGAATGGAAAAAACGGTGCACGTCAATGAAAGGAGAAACAAATAGCTCATTTTTGTTAATTAGGTGATGCAAGAGCCCTGGTTACTAGGACAACTAGACAATGAATTTTAAAACCTGTTGTGTAAGGCCAGTCCTCCAAAGTTAAAATAAGCTTTTGTTTGACCCTTTAAACTACTAGAGTTGTAATTAAGGTTATTGTCATAGTAATTGCTTGAGAGACACTGAATTAGATGTAGGCTAAACGTAATTAAGAGGGGATGGAGGAATGGTGGGATTTTCAGACAGCAGTGAGCTAATGTACAGTATTAATTGGTTACAGTTCATGTTAACATGTGGTGTGTTGCTCAACCGGGAGAGCATTGCATTAGCAGAGCAAAAAGGTTGTGGGTTCGATTCCCAGGCAACACACATACAGATGAAATGTATAGCTTGAATGCACTGTAAGTCATTTGGGATAAAAGTGTCTGCCAAATGCATAAATGTAAATAAGAGATTTGTCAGACCATGTGGTCTGAACTACAAACATATATAGAAAGAAATGAACTAACTTTGGGTGCTTTTGTTAAAGCTCACCAAACCTTAAGAGAAATATTAAGTGAAATATTTTTAAACACCCACTCTGCGGTTCATGTTAAGTTAGGAATAACAGTTCATTAATGCGATGTTTTGCACACAATGCTGCACAACGTTCATGTTATTTTGATTTATTTCTGTGTGTGTGAGAGAAGGTGCCACATCGCCCAGGGCAAAGGTTTTTATTTGTGTGTGTGTGTGTGTGTGTGTGTTGACTCACTCCTTTTACAATGCGTGACCGGAAGACTTCAGGTAGGGGCCTGTTTGTGTGCATTATCACCACTGCTAACCAGGTGTCAGCCAGAGTACATGTGATCACATCCTGAGGCATATCTTGCACAACACACATTCACACTTTCTACAGCACGCACACACACCTTTGTTCTAACATAACTGAGATATTGTCACTTCCAGATTGACTTCTCCTCTATATGTAAAGAAAAGGAAATGATATCATTTTGACGACATCAAAAACATTTAACATTATTTTAAAACCACCAAGGTTTAAGTCCTGTTAAAAGTGTCTTTAAACGTAATTAAAAAAGGGCATATTCTTATCTTATCTGAGAGAATTTTAACAACTTAGCTGTCATAGCAGCTCAGGGTGTTAGAGGGTGTGTGCGAAAAAAGCCTTTTGATGTTCCGCTTGGGAAATTGACTCAGAGGCTTCTTTAGAAGTTAATGCAAAAATTGAATGACGGAATACTGAACATGGTTTTGCAGGTTAAGGTATTTGTTTACTCTGCTTTCTTTTCAGCAAAAGAAGACGTACCTGGAGCGCAGCGTTAAAGAGGCGGAGGACAACATAAGAGAGATGCTGATGTCCAGAAGGTCCCAATGAAACGCACACAAAACCTGCTCCGTTACCTTTATACACCCTGCCCTTAGTTTATACATGCTTTTCACGTGTATTCAAGAGTACTCACGACAGCCAAGCTAGTTACGGTCATTTGTCAGATGAAGAGAGAAAGTTTATCTAAGTGAATCGTTACATGATTGTACTGTTTACAGTCTGTCTAACATACTGACATTTGACCTCTTGGTTGAACTTTAACACCTTGAGTATTCTGTAAAGTCTTAAGTTATTTACTGTTATCATTCTTTGTAGATTTATTTTCTATGGTTTGTAGAAATAAAAACAAAAATAAAACTGTTTCATGTAAGCAGGTGTGAACATGGTAATAAAGGTGGATTTAAAAGAGTTAAAAGCTGTTTGCGTGTGTGTGTGTGTCACAGAGGGAATAGACAGTCATTTAGATATGATCTCTATGATGTGGCACTATTATGGCCGCTCTCATTGCTGTGTGTTTTGGAGATTCTACGTCACTGGTTTCCTGTCCAGTTCCTCTGGACATAATTTTCTTGTGTCTAATCTCAGTCTTTCAGTTTCTCGTGTCTTCTGATCTTAGAATTCTCTGACCACCTTTGCTTTTGCACAACCCTCAGAGAAATGTTACACAAGCCTGTGAGAACTTCCAGGCGATGACCTCAGAACTGGAAAAGAGAATTTAGGCCAGACTTCTGTTTAAGTCTCCTTCAGACTGTCCTTCCTGTGTCTTTCCTGTGTGTCTGTCTGTGTCTCAATCTTTTATAATGCAGATGTTTGTCTGCCTGATATCCTTCTTCCCTTATAGGATTTTTGGTTATCTTTTGACTGACTGAATGTTCATTTTTGTAACATTGACTGAGGTTGTTGTCATTTCAGCCCATGAGGTTCTGGTTTCAGAACTGATATTATCATTTTTGCAACTATTTTTAAACGGCTTGTCCCAGTATGAAAAAAATGTTTTTTTGTATTGGATGAAAATGAATTCCCTGTAAGTTCACACGTGTCCTCGTCCAGGGGTTTTCATACTGTAGGCAGTCACTTGGCTATTAAATTGACTTTTTTTATTTTAATATAAAAATGTATTTTGGTATTGCAATTAAATTAAAATTTCATTCATAAATGACAAGGAAAATAAAAACCTTTTT
The DNA here is from genome assembly GCA_036877575.1 of Botia almorhae. NCBI lineage: Eukaryota > Metazoa > Chordata > Actinopteri > Cypriniformes > Botiidae > Botia > Botia almorhae. Next base: position 54,561 of record JAZGTJ010000779.1, on the reverse strand, counting down.
TCTAAAAAAAAAAATTTATTTTTCCCACCAATTCTTTTGTTTCTATTTCCCACAATTGTTTTTGGTGGGTTTTGAGATAGCTGTCTAGGTCAGGCCTGGAATAAAAAGACTGGGAACCCCCGTCCTAGTAAGTCCGCAGTTTCATCACATTAACTATGAATTATGAATAACTGTTTTGTACTTTTGCTATACTTGTTATAGTGCTAGCTTTCTTAAAAGTAAGTCATATGCTCTGATTTTTGCAATTAAACCCGATAAAGTTTATATTTCAAGTGTGATATAAAGTGTACATACACTTTAAAATGAGAACTCCCACAGAGCCACTCCACTAAAATGTGGCATCATAAATTCACACGCTAATTTCTACTGCCCCCTACTGGCCACAGTAGTGAATACAGTGTTTCCAATTTAGCTATGGACCGTTTGAAGACGTGTGTATTAGTTAAACGTGTAGGTATAGTGGAAAACCTGCCCCCAGGTTCTTTACTGTTTTGATTATCCATAGATCTGTCGATCAGACACACAAGGGATTTCATTAATGATTATCTCGGGTGATAGCTCCTCATGCTTCTCCAATAGAGACATTATCTTCAGCAGTTAAAATATTGCATTTACATTTGGCACTGTGGCACTGTCCACAGAATCACGAGGGAGGAGGGGATAGTATCCATTTAATCAGCACTTTCTCACAAAAACCGTGAGGCCTCACTGTTCTAAAGTCTATGCCCTGAGGAACAACCTCACACATTCTGTTTTTAAATGTTCTGGTTCACATCCAAAGGAGTTACATGTGGATACATTGCTTCATGTTTTCAGTATTCTCAGAACACAGCTACTGTCTTGTGATGAACACAGGAATGGGGGAGTAAAGTCCAGGACCAAGGGCAGATTATTAACCTGCCTAATCTGGCCCTTTACTGTTTCTCTCTCTCCCCCATAAAACTAGTGCTCTGCATCCAGCCAGGTCTCAAGTTTGTTTGGGAGACAGCAGCACGGGCCCATCTGAGCCCCACACAACCTCCAAGGGCCAATGAATCACTCCGAAACTGCAGAAAAGCTAAAGGTAAAATATCTTAAAGTATGGTGTCATTGTTCTAAATGAAAACACTGAAATGAGTCACATTGTAGCTGTTTATCTTAAATAAAGTGTTGGTTTTTGTTTTGTAACATTTGTTATTAATTGTTGTATTAATTGTAATACAACAATAATAATTGTATTAATTGTATTAATTATTAAAGATTATTTAAGAGATTTGTGCTTGACCATGCTCCAAAAATCTCTTCTTCCTCTTTTGAGTGTTCTGAATAAGAGCACTCTATTGGGTCGCATTGCATTTTGTTTTACAATAGATAGTTCCATGGGAAAGATTTTTTGGCAAAATGTTAAGAAATATTGGAATAGGATGTTATAATAATATGGGTGGTAGAACTTGTTTTCACTTTTGGCTTTTAAAACAGTTTTATGTTAGTTCTAGGGAAGATTTCCAAAAATATAATAAAAAGTAGTTACATCCATATTTCTATTTATGCTTGATGATAATTCATGATGTTCATCATTTTATCCATGTTGTTGCTTTTAAAACAGGATCAACCCTTTATTGATCATTTCTTTAATCTTGCTGTAACTAAATGTGTGTATATTTATGATGAGTGTATGAGTAATTCTATGAAACACATGCTCTTTTCATGAATGACTGATGTGGGTCTGCGTTTATTCTGCATTAGCCCCCATCTTCAGATGGGGTTGTGCAGTCGGAGATACAGGAGATGCCTGCTGAGACAGCCAACAAGCCCGATGGGAGTCAGAATCAGACAGCAGGATTTGATATGATCTACAGAATTGAAGATGTCCCGCCTTGGTATCTGTGTATGCTGCTGGGACTTCAGGTACTCTTATTCTTCTAGTTTGATCTTCTAGCCCAACAATTTTATTCCTTCTAAACATTTCCAAATGTCTCCAGCATTATCTGACATGCTTCAGTGGAACTATTGCCGTTCCATTTCTATTGGCTGATGCCATGTGTGTTGGGCGGGACCAGTACACTGTCAGCCAATTAGTGGGCACTATCTTCGCTTGTGTGGGCATCACTACTCTCATACAGACCACGTTTGGTGTCAGGTGAGTCATCCTATCGTTACAGTACAGGAACATCTGGTCAAGGGTTAGAGTGACTGCTGTTGTCGTGTAAATGTTTTTATGTACCATGTTCAGGTTGCCCTTGTTCCAAGCGAGTGCCTTTGCCTTTCTCGTCCCTGCTCAGGCAATCCTGAGGCTAGATAGATGGAAATGTCCCCCTGAAGGTAAATGATTTCAAACAGTCTTAAGGGCTTGGCACGCATGCTCCATTTGTGTGAGACAGCCTAAAAAACAGCATAAATTTTCATTCTGTGTTCTCTGGAAACGGAAAAGTTAAAATACAGGTTTTAAAAGACATATGACTGAATTTAAAAATAATAAAAATCCCAATGTCTACATTCCACATTGTACAGGTCATTTTGTGTCAGAGTTAATACTTAACGCTGGTTTCGGTTTTCACAGAGGAGATTTACGGTGATTGGACGTATCCTCTGAACACTTCTCATATCTGGCACCCACGAATCAGAGAGGTGTGGCCTAAACACTGTATTAAGCCTGAGATCTAGTCAACATTACCTTCCAGTGCAATAGGCCTTAACCTGTGTGTATGATTGCCGTGCAGATTCAGGGTGCTATCATCGTGTCTAGCATGATTGAGGTGGTCATAGGGTTTACTGGAATTCCTGGCATTCTGCTCAACTCAATTGGGCCCCTAACTGTCACCCCCACCGTGTCCCTTATTGGCTTGTCAGTCTTTCAGACAGCAGGTGACCGTGCGGGCAGCCACTGGGGTCTTTCTCTACTGTGAGTTCTTAAGCTCTTTAAATGCGTTTCATGGCCATAATTCATCTCTGTACTATTATATTTAATGATTTGAGTGGTTCAAGAGATTTGTGTATTTGTGTTTTGTTATTATAGGTGCATCTTCCTGATCGTTTTGTTTGCTCAGTATTTAAGGAACTGGGCTTGTCCTTTCCCAATCTATTCCAGACAGAAGGGCTGTCACATCACACGTGTGCAGATCTTTAAAATGTTTCCAGTACGAATCTGCTTTCAACCTTATAGTCAGACACCCAGCTCTGCATTTGACACACACACACACATACACACACATATATATATATGACACATAAGAGCCAATGACATTTGACATTATTGAATTATATGAAATTATATGAAAATTATATGAAAAAATGCTTCTTAAGACAGCAAATTTTGTGAAGCGAAAATATTTTTAAGGGCCTTAGATTTTGGTCTTTTCTTCACACCAAGTGATTACATCATTTAGAAGACCTGGAATATGGCCCACAGGTAGAATGGACTACATAAATCCATGCCATAATTCAATCTCCCCAAAGTGAAGCATGTAAAATACTGTATCTGCATTTATCAGAATTTAATTCGCCTTCCTGATAGGCCTTCAAGCAAAGTTCACCATACCCCATATAGCACATTCACAGATTGAAACGCGAAATATGTGTTATCTCTAGTAATCTATGATTTTGCTCTCAGTAGATCATCATGGCCATCATGGTGGTGTGGTTGGTTTGCTACATTCTCACTCTGACAGATGTGCTGCCACCTGACCAAAATCGGTATGGCTATAAGGCTCGCACTGACTCCCGGGGTGATATCATGACACAGGCGCCATGGTTTCGTTTCCCCTATCCGTGTAAGGACCCTTGCTGCTTTCCATAACACACGCCCATGATTTACAACCGCAGGAAATTTCACTTATAAATTCAGTGCCTAATATCTAATCTAAAGCTTTCATTTTTCTAAGAAAAACGATTAGCCATGATTAGATGCCGTTACGTCTGTGGATCATTAGCTAGAGCTCTTCTCACGTCAGATCGGGTTCATGAGGTTGTGTGTGTCACAGGTCAGTGGGGTTTACCCACAGTGACTGTAGCAGGAGTGCTGGGGATGTTCAGCGCAACTCTGGCTGGTATCGTAGAGTCTATTGGAGATTATTATGCCTGCGCTCGCCTCTCCGGAGCTCCACCCCCTCCTGTGCATGCAATCAATAGGTAAGAACAACGGGGTACTAAAACCCCTTAGTATTCCTTTAAAGAGGTCATACAAGAGGAATTCAATTTTTCCTTGATACATGAAAGTGATTTGCATAAATACTTCAGAACTACTGTTTGTGTTCTTTCCTAGAGGGATTTTCACAGAAGGAGTGTGCTGTATCATAGCAGGATTGTTGGGTACAGGAAATGGCTCAACCTCTTCCAGTCCTAACATAGGGGTGCTTGGCATCACAAAGGTGAGGCAGTAGGGACATTTCAGCCCTGCATATTTTTTATGTTTACTTACAGGCTATTTATAAAGCATTTGACAGTGCTGTTGTGAAAGTGTTTTAGCGTGTGTTTGTGAGATGTGATCAGAATCTTGGTTTCTCGTTCAGGTGGGCAGCAGGAGGGTGATACAGTATGGGGCGGGCATAATGCTTATATTGGGAACAGTTGGAAAGTTCACCGCGCTATTTGCGTCCCTGCCTGACCCTGTCCTCGGAGGGATGTTCTGTACATTGTTTGGTAAGCTGTTTTGACTATGCTTAGGTGCGCTTGAGAGAGTTTACCCAGCTTTGTCCACAAGATGTCAGTGTAGAGCCCAAAACCTCTGTAGTAATTATGCACTCCTGAGAATTTAATTAAAGTATAAGCCTCATGACTGATGCTCTATTAAAGTTTAGCAGTTGGCTGGATATCATGAAAATCTATACGGCTTTTCTTGTAGTGGACTGGTTAATATGTTGGTTCTGTGTGTCTTGTGTTATTCAACCTTATTTCTGTGTTGGTTTGCATACAGGCATGATTACAGCTGTTGGATTGTCAAACCTTCAAAGTGTAGATCTGAACTCCTCCAGAAATCTTTTTGTTCTGGGTTTCTCCTTGTTTTCTGGCCTCATGTTGCCTAATTATCTGGACACTCATCCAGGCAGCATCAAAACAGGTAAATATGTTATTAGTATATCATTGTGTAGTGTGTAGACTAAAATCTACTGGCTTTTTAAGGAACAAAAAACAGCATTATGATATGTGTCACCTATTTTCCAGTTTAAACAGGACATACATCAAACGATTTCATGGAGTCTTTAAAAAACTGGAGCTATAGTTCAACTATTACTGTGAAAAGACTCTTTTGAATGATTTTAACAGGTGTGCCAGAGCTGGACCAAATCATAACAGTGCTCCTGACAACAGAGATGTTTGTAGGGGGATTCATAGCGTTTGTACTAGACAACACAATCCCAGGTATAAGTCAAAGACTCTGAATATACAAACTCAGTAGCAAATAAAAGACTGCAAACTCACAAACAGGAAGTCGTCCCTGACGTTCCACATCCCTTGTGTTCACATTGTGCATACAGGCTCCAGAAAAGAGCGAGGTCTGATAGAATGGGCGGCTGAGAGTTCTGGAGCAGTAACAGTGAAATCAGACACGTATGACTTTCCTGTGGGGATGGGGCTTGTCCGGAAGATGGACTGTCTGCGCTACCTGCCCATCTGTCCCACCTTCCGGGGGTTTAAGCCGTTACGCATAAGGCACAAGCATAAGGAGGAGGACATGACAAAAAATGAAGGTGTGGTGACAGACGCTCCAGATGAAATTGCCTGCACCAAAGTGTAACTGTATTCCTTTATTTAACTAGGTTTCATGTACCATACATGGCTGTTTGCAGCTGAACCTTTTTACAGCTAAACACCAGTTCTGTTTTGAATTGTTTTTTCAGTGTTGCATCTAAAACATTTTTCATTAAAGCATGGGCACGAACTGTTCAATTTATATTAACCCAAATGTGAAATTAATGTTGATAATGAAGCATTGGGTGTTTTAGTGAAATAACAGGAAGTTAGTTTTTTCTCATTTATTACCTCTTGATTGTGTACAAAATTGGCAAGTGATTAACACAAAACAAAATGTGTTCAGATGGTGACAAATATGTGTTTAGAATAAAATCACAACATATGCATACATGTTACTGTAACAGATGCTTATAAATATCTAAACTGTACTATGTATGCCATAAGAGCATTACAGATAAACGATCATGGTTGTAAACGATGTTGTCCTTAAGTTATTTTGTATTAAACATAATTTTCTGAAACAAAATCTGTTTGCTGGCATCTTTAAAGTAAATCTGATTTATTCTTCAAAATTAAAGATTTTAAATGTGGAACCTGTAACCAACATTTCTATGCAGGTGTTTTGATCAAACAGCATGTAAAGAGAGGTGTCTGCTTTACTGCAGTGTTTGTATTGATTAAGCATCTTGCTGGAAGATCTGCCCTTTCCATTTGTCTTTATTGATTTAAAGACAAGTCTATATATTTTCATCCCCTAACTTTATTAGTTACTTTAGATTTGACACTAGAGAACATTTATCTGTTGTGAGCCAATAGTGAGATAGATATATATATATATATATATATATATATACAGTTATATGTAGTCAATAATCTACCTTCAATATTAGATGTTATCAGCAATATCTAATTAAAAATGTCATTTGGGACATCAGTATGCATTTGTAAGTATGTCTACCAAACAGAATAACTAAAGCATTTTTGGGGACTGCTTAAATTTATGTATCTAAGCCATAGTTTACATGAAACAGCCATGGTTCAGCTTAAACTTCCATTAAGTAAATATATACATTTAACATAAATAAAATTGTGACCTTTGTCATACATGCTAAACCTGCTAAGGACACCAATTTCCTCTGTGAGTTCAAATTGCTCCTACCAGAAGTGATTTGAGCCGTTTCTCCTTTAGAACCACTGCTCTGTTTATGTAGCTTGTATGTGTGAATGCATATGTATCAAACAACATTTCAATAGATATAATTGGCCTCACTAATGTCAGTTGCAAGTCCAGAGGTAGCCTTTGCAAAATAAAGAGTGTCAAATGCAGTGCTAGGAAAACACGCTTTCAGCTTTGATGCCTTGAGGCCAGGGTAGCAGATGGTCAACATGTTTCACTCATTCAGTAGCTTATAAACAGCTCTGCTGCAGCACCTTAAAGGCACTGGGAAATCTGATCCTTAAGCTTGAGTTATTATTTCAACGGTCCATAGGTCCCATCAGGTTTCATGGTCCTGGTGGTTGAAGCACCTGAGGATGTGCCTGCATGTAAGGTAAGCAGTGTGGGGTGTACACGGGTTGGATGTGAACAGACGGAAAAGAAATGGCACAGGGCGGGGGCAGGACAGTGCTGGTTAGTGTCTGCTGGGGCAGTAGAACCTCAACATATTGGCACGTTTCTGGGTCAAACAGCATCTTGCGCTGTGGCAGCTGAGGCATGTCCACATAGAAGCAGCGTCCAGTTTCCGGGTCTAGCAACAGTTGCCGAGGGTTTTGTCCTGCAGCTACACTTCCTCCTACTTCAGGACACAGCACGCCTGCACCCCCAAGCCTGGCGTCTGCACTCAAGGGAGCAACAACAAATGTATTTTGTATGCTATCTGGAGAAGGTATATTCAGCATTGACTCTTCATTCTCAGCATGACTGGTTGAGCCATCTGTTGGGGATTGCCGGATCAGCATTTTTCCATCCTCAGAGAGGGATCTCAGGAGAGGGGTTTGGCTGTTTAATGTAGGCGGCTGGTTATAAACAGGTGTTGGAAGCAAGACAGGCCCTTGAACATAGCCATGGACAGCTCCGATATGTGGAGAGATTGTCTGGTAACCCAATGGATTGGCTTTATAATAACATGAGGGAACCATGGGTGTTGAAGCAACTGCCAGAACACAAGCTGACAGAGGCCCTACTGAACTCTGGGACCTGGGGGGCAGGCATGGGGTCTGAAGGCCATCACTGATCATCTTGCCATGGTCTTGTTGATCAGCGCTTACTGTAGGTGAATAATATTGCAGTGTAACTGGAAGACTATGAAAAGCAGCAGTCTGTTTATCATTGTCAGAGCTGATGGCTGTCACCTGTTCTGCCTTGTGCAACTCTCCTTTTGTAGGCACTTCAGTAGACTGCTTGTCCCTAGTTTGCAGTGCCAGATCTTTCCTGTTTGTTGGTTTCAAGTTTGTTTCATTGCCTAGAACATCACCTTTGCTAAAGCCAACTTGGCTATCCTGTGTCCCTGCAGGCTTTGACATTGCACAGCTGTTTGCCTTGGTTACACTAGTTGGATTGACCTTTGTAAATCCAACAGTATGACTTTTGTCATTTGATTCCACAGGAGGCATTACTTTCGTTGAGCATCCTGTGGGTGCAGAGTGATGAGAGGCCAGATCTCTTATTCTGTCCAGTGGAAGAGGGGGAGTGACTTTCCGCACCAAGAGTTTTTCATCTTGTCTGTATCCCTTTCCTTTTCCTTCATCCTTGTTGTTTTGATTGTGTATTGATTGCTGAAAATGAGCACTTCCATTCAATCCATGGGCTGATTCCACTGGGCTCTTGAAGGGCATGTTGTATGTATTCTTCACTATGCTCCTCATGTCCCGAACTACATGTACAGGGGCCATGGCTTTTAGTTTTCCTTGACTTTGCATACTCACACTTGTAAAATGTCCGAGTGACCTGACTTCCTCTCTGTCACTCTCCTGCTCTTTCTCAACAACACCCTCTTTCACCTGGGGAACTCTATCTACTGCATTTGCTTCCAAATCTGAAATAAGGCAGGCAATATTGGTAGGGCTGAGTGCACTTTCCTTGCTGCCACTCTGCTGCTCCTGCTTTTCCAACATATTTGGTAGGGTGTGAGTTACATTGTGTTGTTTATGGATTCTCTGCCCCATGTGGCATTCCTCAGGTGTGGTTTTCACAGGAGGTTGTTGGCTGATGGCTGCATTTGTTGCTGCACTCGAGTTCCAAGCTCTGCCCTTTGCTGAGTCACAGGATAACTTCGCTCCAGGGCTCAGGTTAGGGAGCCGCACCACCTCCTCTCTTGGGATCAGCTTCTCTGCTTTCTCATTCTCTGAAGGGCCAGTTATTTCAGTGCCACTGCCTTGAATTTCAAACCTTTCAGTTCCAATTAACAGGGGGTTGAAGCTATGTTTGCTTAATGGCTTGGGTTGTGTTTTGGAGCTAACGATGCTATGCTTTTGAAAAGAGCTGAACTCTGTTTGGGCCTCAGTCTTCAGAGAAGAATTCTGGGTAAAAACGCTTTGTTTAGGTTTGGCAATTTCAGCATGTACATCCTTGTCAGGCAAAAACAACCAATCATCCATGGTAGTTTTACAGTTTACATCGATGGAAGTGTCAGGAACATCCAGAAGATTCTGTTCATGTTGCATTTTTTTTGATAAGACACTTGTTATGATGCAGGAAGCCATTTTGGTTTTGCTGGATGTCTCATCCAGGGAAAATGACTTCTGAAGCTTCTGCTTTCTTTCAGCTTGGATTGAGCTTTGATCAGCCACATGTGACTCCTGGTGAAACACTGCGGGCATGCTATGTTGACGCTGAAATGCATCCCTAGTGCGAATAGGTGTGTTTGGAATCTGAAGTGTTTCATTGTTGTCTTCTCTCACATGTGACTCAGCTGTGTCCCGTCTCTTCAGCTGAATTTGTCTTTTAGGAACAGTCTTTAAGCTTTTGTTAATTTCTTCTGTGGTTTCCACAGCCACATCAATGCACTCAAAGCTGCTGGATTCTGAGCAGGCAGATGTATTTTGAGCATTTGAACACATCTGCATTTTGAAAGAGAGAACATCATCTGTCCAGTTGTTGTGGCTTCCATCAGTAGAGAGCTGATATGAGGGCCTACAGCTGGAACTGAAAACATGCAAGTAGTCAGTTTCAGTACAGGAAGGTCTTACCTGGGCCAGGTTAACAAAGCCTCCCATCTTACTACTGGCCTCAGCAAGCTTTGTTCCCATGCTGGTTGTTCCTCTGGTATTGTCTATAGTGTGGCAGGGTTGCCACAAGCTGCTGCACGGTTTGTAGGAGAGTGATCTGGACAGCCAGACGCCTTTCTTGTTCTTCTTTTCCAACCTGTGAGTATCAGCAAGGTTCTGTTGCTGGTGTTGGTGCCTGGTGGCGGGGATACGCTCTGAATAACAGTGTGGCGGGATTCTTGACTCCTGCTTGCTGGCTGTGAATGTTGAGATGCAGCTTGCAGACGCTTTTCTATTTCTAGATGTGAGTGACAGCTCAGCCTGCTCCTTTTTGCAACTCACGCCTCTTCCCTGCCCTTCCCCCTCATTTAGCATATGACCCAGAATTTGCCCACCTCTGTCAAAATTGGACTCAGCCATGTGTGCACTCAGACCCTCTCTGGGTCTTTGCTGTTGTGTCGCATGGTCCTCTTTTGGCTCTTTGCCACTGTGATCCTGTTCCCTTCCCTTGCTATACTGATCTCTGTCAGGCGAAATCAAAATAGTGTTTGAAGTAAATCTATGTTGTGAATAGCTGTACTCCTCAGCTGTTCTAATGTTAGTGTGAAATACAGCCCCGCTGCTTCTAAAATAAGCCCTTGGTTTAATTGATGAATCTTTTCCTGATAAATTAAGTGCTTCAGAAGTATCCAGCTTTTGTACAGGGTCTGAAATTCCAGATTGCAAATCCACATTTGTTAATGTTGTACATGTCAGCTGAGGTTTTGATTCAGATTCTAATAAATTCTTCGGAGAGGATAAAGATTTATCCTGTTCACCTTGGGGCATTGCAAGCTGCTCTTCTGTATCCAGTTTTCCTTGTGCTTTGTATTCTTGTGACAGTGTGATGTCTTTGATCACAGACCTTGAAGTTATGTCTTCCATAGAAGTAGAACAATCCAGGAACTCAAATGTGCCACCTTCAACAAGAGGCTCTGCAGTGTGTGTGTGTGTCCTATCATCTAGAACGTCACTGTACTCGCTCAAAGAACAAAGAGCAGTGTAGTATGAACTTGCTGAGTCATCCATGGCATCACCAGCCTGCTCTAGGTCACTTTCCCCTTCATCCTTTTGATTGACATTCTGGCTAGCTTTCTCTTTGATATATGGAGATGTCTTAGTCATTTTTTCTAAAATGTCACTTGGAAAATTTCCTTCCATGTTGATGATCTGGAAACCTTTGATGCATGCCCTGGTGTGGGGTAGAATGGGCAGCTGTCGTGGTGAGCAGTTCAGACCTCTGTTGTGAGACCAGAGTTGAGATGTGAAATGTTCACTCAAGTCTTGCAATGAAACATGTCCAGCATCAAACTGCCTTTTTGAGAGAAAAGCCATGTGCATTCATGTATTTTTTTTTCAAATAAGGTAAAATTGAATACATTTTCATTCATATATCCACATTACTTTTGAACAAAATGCATACTTATTTTTTAAAAATTGATGTGAATCATGCATTTGATTTGGGATGAAACAGGTTTCCCTTTGTTTGTATTTGACTTAACAGTGTATGTCAAAAGGAAAACTGTTCAAGACAGACAGCTGCAAATCTGGTGCATAAGGCTGTCCCACCCCATGGGAAAACGCCTCTTACCTCATCCAAATCACCAACCTGTGCAAAATCTTTCCCTTTTGTTGAACCTCCTGAGATGCTAAATCTGAATGAAAAATAACAAAAGAAAATTTCTCAAAGAGTTATAAATGAGTAGACAAGATATCTAAAATAAGACACTAGGCCAATAGACCCCTTAAAAATTATACTAAGATAGGGAGTGCAAAGGAGATGAATCAGACCTTATTTTTTGGCTGCTGAGGTCTGGATCAGGATATGTGGTCCAGGCCCATTCGTAGCTGAGGTAGTGGTGTGGCAGTTAGCATTGACAGCAGGTGCTGGTCCCACTTTGCTGGACTGTTCCCTTTGGAATCTGACTAACATGGCCAGTGCAGTCTCACAGCCAGCTAAATATAGCTCCCTAGGCCCCATAATACTATCATCAGGGAGATAAGTCCTATGGGTACACTGTGGTAATATCGAGCCCTTAAATGCCCACTGCAAATAGAACAGTCTGAACATTTGATTATGGAAATGAGTCATTCCTTAGAAGTAGTCATTTAAAATGAGGCAAAATTAGTAGGCAAAATTCTTTGTGATTGAAAGGTAGTATTGTCAGATTAGCCAACAACACTATTGTAGGAAGCACCGAATCTGAAAGGCAGATGTGTACACATCCTTTCTAAAATGCATGTGTGTTGCATCCAGCTCTACAACTTTCATTGACTTAGACTTGACAGAGCAGGCTATGACAGCTATGGCATTTCATGCACTTGGTCTTAGCTGTGCATGATGATTTAATGACATGACATAGTGGGCTGCATGGATATAAGACTACTTCGTTTCACACTAGTGGAACTCCAAAAGTTTCCCCTGTGTATACTAACACATACATCAAACCTGAAGGGATCACAGACACCGTAGTGTTAAGTTGTGAGAAGTGTATAGCATTACAGAGTTAATAGCATTAGCCTAACATAATTTCCATGTTAGCATTTCGCTTGTTACTGTGATTTTTTTTATTTTAGCACCCTTTAGCACCTCTTTCTTGAGGTTATAGGCTGTTCGTACTTCTTCATGAAAATTAAGAAAGCTATTTATTACATTTACACATTTGGCAGATGCTTTTATCCATAGTGACTTACAGTGCATTTAAGATATACATTTGATCTGTATGTCATTGTGTTTCCTGGGAATCAAACCCACAACCTTTTGTGCCACCAGTGAAATGCTATACCAGTTGTGCTATAGGAGCACCAAAACATGGTTCCACTGGGGCTCGAACCCAGGACCTTCTGCGTGTAAAGCAGACGTGATAACCACTACACTATGGAACCAACTAACTGGTGATAAGTCAATGTATGAAGTATTTGGACTTTATAATGCTTTATAAGGGCCTTTATAATATAAATATACATTTATAATGTAACGACAGTTACTGTAGTAACTTTGGTGTTTTGGGCAGGACAATATCCTATGTGTCCTTTACAACAATTAGCTTAAAACAGTGTCTGCAGTCCTTAGAGGTACTGGGTCCATCTGCTGGCCAAATAGAACGAACATTGTACCATAGTAAAATTACAATAAGATTTCGAGTTAAGTTTAAATAAATAACCAGCATAATTGCGTGATATCCATATGTAGCATCTATTAATTAATTGCGTTTCTAGTCTATATGCTGCCTAATAGATGCAACATTTAACAAATAATTATTTAAAAAGAAATTAGACCTGTGTAGTCACGAGATCATAGTAAGATTGCGCTGTTTAACGTGCAAATACGGCGTCCACGCAAAACTATTTTTAAAAACTGTTTTTTCTTTGCTTTATTCTTTTCTTCTTCCATCGGGTTAAAAATGATAAATTAATGTTAGTTGACAGAAACCACAAACTCCATAACATGCGCATTTTAGCGTTTGTTTTAATTAAGTTGATGAATCTCAGTTGTTGAGAGCAATGCTCATGTTAATGTCCACCGACTCCTCCCCGTTTGGAGCGACCGCGCAGCTCCGGCGCAGCAACATCATTCAGATCTCCTCCTCTCTGGCCACTGGGGGAGCACATTACACGGGACGGCGAAAGAAGTCAAAAGGGTTAAATTGGATACACACACACGCGGCGGGGTTTTAATAATAAAAAAAGTCGTCTTAGCGTACGTTGGAGTGATTGTGTCATAAACGAGAAGATTTTTCCTTGATATGGGATATGTTTTAAAAAGTACAAACACACTGAGTTGAAGGATATAACTCCAGTATGCGGCACTTTTGAAACAAAGGGGTCTGGAGCGTCGTTGTCTAATAGGTAAGACGCGCTATAGAGATCTAGGGGTAGAGATTTGTTACAATGAAAAGTGTCACAATGTTACGTGTTTTCAGGTTGAGCTAGTCATGGTCGATCGGCGCTTTTAACAACAAACTCGCATTATTGGGACGCAACTCTGATGTATACTTTATATCGCCTTCGGAAGGGACTCGTGGCGTGCTACAGGGGTGGATGTGCGGCGCCGGTCACTTTTGGGCCAATTCGCCTTTTAAGAAAACAAAGTTACTTCTAGATACACGAAGTTCAGCGCGAACTGTTATATGCTAAGAATTAATTGAGTGTACTATAAAGAAACGAGACGAAATCGTCAGTTGCAATACCGGGATACAATGACCGGCTGTGTTGTTGTGTAGCGTGGGATGAACTGCGTGAACTTTTGCTGGGTGACTTATAAAAGTTGCTAATACATGTAGATCAAAAGTTTATTTTTCTAATGCTTTCAGTTCCACGCACAACTGCTATTTTATAATATACTATTCTAACTACTGCGGTTTATAGGTTAAAGTGTTTAAATTGGAAAAAACTATTATAGTTTCTTGTTTCGCTTCTCTCACGTTTTGTTTGTTTGTTTTTTATTCAGGATAAGGGCCCTTTCTGGATGGGAAAGATGGAACCAGAGGGGCAGTGGTGGAAAAGCCAGCTTGCAGCGGACATCCATCAGGCTTTGCGGATTAAGGTGAGTTGTATACAACAGCAATTGAAGCTTTGCATTCATCATGTGGTATCAGTGTGTGTTTAATCTAAATAGCAGTCAGGCCTCTGTTATTAGTTTAAGTTTGCTACAAATAGAACCAGGTTTGGTTTCACTTGTCTAAGCATTGTTAGGTAAGTGTGAAATGTCACACAGCCCCTACAGAACATCTCCAGATGGTGATTTTATGAAGGTTCCTGTCCAGCACATCGTCTAGTACATGTACGCATCAGATATCATTTGGCAAATGGCTGTTCAGGCTTACACAACAGTTTCTATTAGTGCACACTTTGCTGCTGTACAGCTAGATGTATTAGAGACACACTTTTGTGTTGCTTGGAACCGGGATATGTCTTCAGTATTACTGAATTGCACTCATCAGACAGTGAGGTTAAGTGCATTTATTTAGTGTGGTCTGTTGTCTTTTTATTGTCTGTCTTGTTTATTGGGGGTGTTCACATCCTGGGTGGAATGTGAAGTGCTTAGTGTGTGTGTGTGTGTGTTTGTACTTGAGTTTGTCAGTTAGCACAAGATTACATGACTAAACAATCCTACTGGGTTTATTTAGCAGTCACAGAGGTTTCTGTGCATTTAAGTGGCAAATGTATGGGATTTAAACTGCTGTTTTGATTTTTGCCACTAAAAACATGAATTCAATTTGGCACCAGCTGGTTGGGTTAGACTTGTGATGAAAACATGGTGCTTTGTGTTGATAAACAAAATGAAACAATATGTTCAAAGAAATATGTGGTGATGGGAG
Organism: Botia almorhae; assembly: GCA_036877575.1. NCBI lineage: Eukaryota > Metazoa > Chordata > Actinopteri > Cypriniformes > Botiidae > Botia > Botia almorhae. The sequence goes on along the minus strand of JAZGTJ010000779.1, from coordinate 39,325 downwards.
GTTTTGGTGTTGGTGGATTATTTAAGCAGATAAGTCTTCTCTCGGTTCAGATTGTTCAGAATTGTTGCACAGAACAGCTGTATTTTGTTCACCATTTTAATTAGGTCTGAGGTTCGGTCAAGGTCTGTTAAAACGTTTCAAATTCCGGGCCTTTACTTAATCTCTTAAACGTTTTTAGAATGGCGCGAATTTGCTAGTATGTTTATTCTGTAAATTTTTGTGCTGTCACTTTAAATATGTTGCGACTTATAATTTTGCAATGTAAATAAAATTTTAAGGCTTAGGGTTTCCTCATTTTAGGTGATGAACAAGAAGCAATTGCCATTTTTGTCATAAAACAAGTCATAAAGTCAAACCACAAAGAGGTGCTAGGCTGGTTTCGTCTACATTGGTGTAGTATTTATAGTATGTTTGAAACGTTTTGTATTTTAAACTCATTCTGTGGAAGAAAGATAAATTGGTTTTCATCAAGATATGCAGTTGATAAACTGATGGACCATTCAAATACAGCAGCAGCTGTAGGGCCATCTAAATTGCGAGCAGACCCCACAAAAGGGCTTCTTGAGAGGGTCAAATCCAAGCCCCTCACCCCACAGGGGACAGATGGCTGTGAGACATGATGGCTAGGCCTGCGAAGGAACCAGCTCTCTCCTGAACAGCCACTTTAAAGTACACACGTTGCCTGTGGGGCTCGTGTCTGGAAAGAGTTTGAGAATTGAGATGCTTATTATGTGTGACTGAACCATTAACTTTTGTAGGCATGTTTGACGTTGGTATAAGATTCATTTTTGAGTTGGAAAATAACAAGAGACCCTTAATGCACTTTTTATTACAAAAAGAGTGAAGTGCAGTAAGAGTCTTGATTACAAAAATAATATTGTTTGGAACTTTTGGGAATGTTTTTTTAGAAAAGTGTTCTGTGCCAGTACCCATGATACAGTGATGGTATCAGGTGATAATACGAATTTTCTTAAAAATTTCTTAAAAGGTCCGTTGTCGGGCTGCATGTTTTCATAAAAACATTGACAGAATATTTGTGTTGCATAAGGGTGAGGTAAGAAAGACATTGTTCTTTGACTAGAACGTTTGACTAAAACCTTCTGTGGAGAACCAAAAAATGGTTCTTCTGTGGAATCGCTCAAAAAAAGCTTGCCTAATAATACTTTCCTAAAATAAAAACCAATTTTTTAATATTCTGTTCTCATAGGAGCTGAAATTGCCAACATACCAGGCCCACTCTCCACAGATCGGGATGCGTCGGTACTTTGCAGACCTCCTCGCAGTTCTCAGTAACCGCTACCAGCTGTGCCCTACAGCACGCCACCTGGCTGTCTACCTGCTCGACCTCTTCATGGACCACTATGATGTAGCGGTGCGGCAGCTTTACGTCATCGCCCTCTCCTGCCTCCTCCTGGCCAGTAAGTTAACTTCAAATTTAGTTTGATTACCTTTTTTTGTTTGCCTGTGGGGCTGGTTTGCTTCCTATTTCCCTGTACCTCATTTGACAGTAAACATAATTGAGATGCTATTACAGGTAGGGGAACTGGGCCATTTGTGTTGTCCTCTAAGCAAAGAGGAAAAATAAGGTAGAAGTAAAATTAGTAAGTCAATATTTCAAGATGTCAGCAGTCAAGCATAATTGGAGGATCACATTTGAATAAACCAGCCAGGCACAGTATTTTAAAAAGTAGTGTAATGATTTGTAATAGTTGTTGTGATAGTAAGGAAAAAACTATCACTATTATTTAACAGCTTACCATGAACTAACATGACTAAAATTGTGAAGTGTGCTAGTTTAAAGGGCCCATGTTCTGGCATATTTTACCCCATTCCACAGTACCTCGACAACTGAAAGAAATGCATTTTGCTGCCATAGGTGTTTTCCTTTGCATGTATGGACTGAGCGAGTGTGTATGCTGCTGTATTGTGCTTCATGACAGCTGTGTGCATAAGAGGCCATGGCCTCCACTGGCCCCCAGACCCCTTAGTCAGTCGCCACGGCAACCCACCCGATGCGCAAATCAGAAACGTGCTTGCTTCCCAGAACGCGTAACAGAATAGTAAAGCTGCCTTCGTAGAATCACAGTGGTTTGAGGTAGATTGTGCGAACGAGAAGCAAGATTTTCCATCAGAAGTATGACCTGATGTCTCCAGTAGATTCATAGTGCAAGAAACAAGGAAGTCTGAGTCGTAATCTATCTATGCTCTGAGTAATGCGGTGAGGCATGTTATCAGCTGAAGCGTATCTGCTTACACACATACAGAACGAGACATAGATAAAAGTGTGGGGTGTGGCTTGTTGCGTGTTGGCGATTTTAAGGGATTAAAATCCAGAGGCCAGATAAAGGTGCCCCAAGCCAGATTTTGTATGAAAACCTAATTCTGTTTGCTTTCTGTATGTACAAAGAATAGAATTAATGAATGAAAATAAGCTCTGATGGCTGAAATATTCCATGTATTGTGAAACGCAGGAAAATCCCTGCAAAGCAAAAACGCCCCACTGTTTTCACAATTCAGAGACTCTTTTACTTGTTTTACATCTCAGTTTAGACCGCACATCTTTCTCATTACTCTGACCCTCATTACCGCTGCCTCTTGCTTGGGGGAGGGTTGTTTTGCCCTGACCAGCAATTGGCAGTGTTCAGGCATTAATTAATTGCTTTCGACTGAGTGAATAATGGCTTTGCTTGTGTTGTTAAAATATCCCTCCCTTTCCCCAAGTCATTGATTGAGGTGGTTGCGGCTATTGTTAGTTTTCGCCAAGAGCCGCCAGCGGTCAATGTGTGTCAGGCAGGGCTGGACTCAAGGCATAGAGCGGAGAACATAGCCAAGTTTCCATTCAGATCGAGAACGTGATTTATTGCGGCAGCCTTTGGAGAACCGCTCTCTTTGATTGAAACATCACTTGATATGATAATTTATGAGAAATTCCATCTTTAATGTTTATTATTAGATTTGGCAGACTGACTGTGTAAGGGATTTTTTTTAATCAGTTCTATTTATATAGTGCTTTATCAAAATATACGTCTTTGTATATCAAAATATATTCACTAAAATATAGTGTTATGTCTTATGTCATATCTTATGTCTAAAGCTCATTAATTGTGATTTAAGCTTTTTTTAAAAGCTTGTTTAATTTAAAGCCAGACACCCCCCTGTATTAACTCAGGGGATGAGCTGCTTAAATGCTGAGTCGGCAGAGATCACACTGTGCCAAAAAATTCTAAGGTCAACTTTATTGATTAGCTGAGTAAAGATTTACTGTCATAAAATGGGGAGGATGCATCAAGACTGTTAGATCTTATTTTTAAATTATAACATTCAGGGCTGAATGATGGCCGAATGCAGCTTGACAGATATGCATGGATAAACATTTGAGTCAGATGTTATCAGGGCTCCCCCATCAATTCTCTTTATTTTTGCTAAAAACTTTGGAGGAGGAGGAGAGAGCAAAGTATAGGGCTTATTTCCTCTCCCGAGTTGGCCTGATGGGGGTTTGTTATGGTAACCAGGTGTTAAAGCACAGTGCATGTCGCCAAACCTGTTTTCTCTAATCAGATCTATCAGGATGTGAATTTAAAATGTGTCATTGTTAACTCACAAAACAATCTGAATCATCAAGGCTTTTATAAGGAGTAAGCAAACATGATCTAATGAAACGAAACCTTCTCTACCAAGAAGCTTTGAGAAGTCACATTTCTGTCCTGTGACTAATGGAGCTGGAGTTGACGTTTTTGAGAAAACAGTCTTGAGTAGCATGTCAAATGCAGGCTGGCCCTTTCCTCAGAGAGACGAGGAGGGAGGGGTGGGGAGCCCAGGGCCTTGGCGGGGCATGTTTGAACTGAAACACTCAGCAGGGTTTCTGATATTCAGATTAGTGTGACAGATGCCCCCCCCCGAGGTTTGATGCTGATGAAAAGAATTTTGTACACCCCATATAATTGAGAAGACATCACACACAGACTTTAAGTATCGGCCGTTTTTGACACAAGGTAGAGCAACGTTTCCTGACTCGTTGCTGGTACATACTGTACCCTTGTTTTGAATTCGCAGTCTGAATCTAATATGACGTGCGATGTAAAAGAAACATTTTATTTTTAAGAAATGAGGTACGTTTGTAGAATGTATGTGCAGAGCAAATGTTTGGTTGCATTTTATAGGTTGTGTTGATGTGTGTATGGAGTAAGTTTATAGAAAGGAATGAGGGTGTGACATGGATTTTTAGTTTCCGTTCGCCCCTAGCCAAAACATACCATGGTATTTGTGGACATACTTTAAAAAAAGGACATAGTACCATGGAATATCATACTACACACAAAACTACTGTGGTTTCGCTGTCTGATACCATCACTGTAACACCACAGTACTTTATAGTGTCTGTCTGTCTCTACACCAGCCACTGATCTGAGTGGGTGGGGGGAGTGGGCGCTCAGGCATGCGTCACCGAGGTCAGAGGTTATGGGGCCCTTATTGTTGGAGCATTGGACTGCGGGGGAAGCAATACTAGGGAGCCTTGGACTTTAGGGAAAAGATATTAACACCTAGCACTGGGGAGACAGGAAGGGAATAGAGGAAGAGAACAAAGGAATTCTGCAAAGAAATGAGCAGCTGTGTTCTCGTTACAAGAATTCACAAAATGCCTCACCTTAATGATGGCGGTGCAAATCCCTGTTAAGAAATTAAAGAATGTGAGTAAGGCTTGGAGATGCATTGTTTTTAGGGCAGGAATGTCTTAGATCTCTGTGATATCTGATGATGGGGGTTTCTTTAACAAGGAAAAGAAAAAGCCATAAAACGTTACTACTGCTATCATAACAGGTCAAAAACCTGTGTTGTGGCATTTCTGATGTGAATCCTGGAATGCTCAATCCACATGGTGATGTATTTAGTTCTTCATCACAGAGGAGAGAAAACAGAATTATTTTTAGAATCCAATTTTTTTGTATCTCTCCTGAGACACCATGGTGTTAAATCTACTGCGTGTAATTTCTGCACCAGTTGCAGAACCAAACAGAATTTTAATTTCCCTGTCTTCTATTGTTTGGAGAAACACATAGCCCCACCCCAAACTTGTCATTGGTTAAGTAAGAGTTGCAATGTCAGGTCACGCAAACGTATTGCAAAATATGAAAAAGCACCACAGTGTTCATACTCCTCAGGAAATCAGTCTATAAATGGCTTACTTATAGTTTAAGATGTAATAGAAGACAATGAAACAAGTTTTAAATATTTGCTCATTTTTGTGCAGGTAAATTTGAGGAGAAGGAGGACCGCGTGCCCAAACTGGAGCAGCTGAATACGCTGGGTTTCATGTGCAGTCTGAACCTCACCCTCAACAAGCGTGACCTCATCAAGATGGAGCTGCTGCTGCTGGAGACATTTGGATGGAACCTGTGCATGCCCACACCTGCCCACTTCATCGACTACTACCTCCATGCTGCTGTCCAGGAGGGGGACCTGCACAACGGCTGGCCCCTCTCCTCCCTGTCCAAGACCAAAGCCTTCATGGACAAATACACCCACTACTTCCTGGAGGTCTCGTTACAGGGTAATGAGAATGAAGTCATTTTTATAAATTAAATAACTTGGAAACTTTAAGTACATTTATGTACTTTATGTACTTATTCATCTGTTCATTTAAGATCCATTTAAGATCCTAAGTTCAGATATATTTAAAAATTTGTATAACAAATTAGTCATATGTGAAATCAGCCATGTTTGATTCTTCTGTAAAATGCTGATATATTCAGACCTTTGTCCTCAAATTAATTTAATTCTCTATTAATGTGCACATTATTTGTTCCTAGAATAAACTTTGTTGCTTGGCAACCGTGAACAGTCTGGAGCCAGGCTAATGAACTATATTACATGGTTAAATAATTCATTCTGATGATTAATGTTCATGATAAATGTAATTTATGAATCATGTTACTGTTGCCATGTGAAAGCTTTGTTTTACAGCATCCCTTATCCATGGTAAAATTAGTGTTATGCCCGGTCTGGCATATTGGTTTATTTTGCATCTGTGGAGGTAATGGAGTGTTCATGTGTGTGTGTGTGTTTTTGTTGTAGATCATGCCTTTCTGAGCTTCAGGCCTTCTCAGGTGGCAGCCGCCTGCATAGCTGCGTCTAGAATCTGCCTGCAGATCTCGCCCAGCTGGACCACTGTTCTCCACCTACTCACGGGTTACTCCTGGGATCATCTGACACAGTGCATCCAGCTCATGTTACTGTAAGAACAAACCACAGTATATATTCGTGTGTATGTGGTATAATCTGCACTAAATTAAGAGGGATAGTTGTATTAGAATTAAAAATACTAATTTTGTCTGTGAAACACGGACAGAGATTAGGTGGAGTTGTACCCTCAGTCAGCATTCACTTTCATTTGAATGGAAAATAAATTTTGGGTGTACTGTCCCTTTAAATGAATGCAAGCCACATGTGTTTTACTTGAAGATGCTGTAAGTGATTTCAGAAAAACGCTGTTAATGTTTGAAATCGACACCCAAACAAACGCATCCCTCTCTTCATTCACTCCGCCCTCAAAATAACGAACACGCTATGCAACGCATGCAACGACTAACAGCTGGTGGATACGCCCTCTATTGCTGATTGGCTACAAGATTGTTGTTGTGTTGTGTGGATCGGTCCTATCCACTTTTTATGTCCTGTTTACACAGCCGGTGCTGTGTGCCAACACAGTTTTTTCTCAATGCACAAACACAACAGTAATCTAGCAAATATTAACAAAATTGTTTGGGGGTCGCTTCAGTTTTTAACATCGTTTCTCAGACATTGCTTACCACACCTTTAATATTACGGTTTCATGATTAAGCTCATAATTCCTCTTTTCTTTTGTTAGTGCCCATGACAATGATGTGAAAGAAGCCAACAAATCCAAATCATCCCCCTCCTCAGGCCAAAGCCTCCAACCACAAGCTCATGTCCCCCCCAGCCCTGCCACCCCCTCCCTGCAGAGGCAGCCCACTGCCGGCTCCCAGCAGCTGCTCCTTCAGGCCAGCAGCTACCCGCAGCACTCGCCGGCATTATCCCAGCTGCACATGCTGGCAGACTGCCAGGCCCTGGGACCCGTGGGCTCCCGGGAATATCTGCAACCCCACCAGGCCAGCCTGCTCTCTGCATCCATGCCGGCCAGCTCGTTTGCTTCTTTCCCCAGCTTGGCGTCAGGGCTGCGTGGCTTGCCCCTCCAGGGTCCCATTTCCATGCAGGTGAGCATGGGGCCCGAGCGCCACTGTCTAGGTCTGACTTATGGGGGTGGCTACCTGAGCTCCCACCACACCTTCACAGCCGGCTGCTTTGACAGGTGACGCCAGGAGAGGGAGGACAAACTCAAACTGGGGCTGCCATCGTCCTCCACCCTCTCTGCCTCCTCTGGCCCCGAGGGGCTTCGTCTTAGCCGCAGACGAAGGCTTTCCAAACAGAAGACCAACAGTCGAGTGGATCCCACAGAGGTCATAGTATTAACCTAAAAACATTAAACTGTTTATCACTTCTCATTTTTTTAAAAGCTATCGGATGCTTCCTTTTAATGAACTAAGGATGTCTATTTTTCAAGATTTTGTCAAGTGGGGACCTTCCAGCCAGCATTGTGCTGCGTCGGCCATATTGATTGACTGAATTCAGAGCCTTAAGAGAAATAGTTGAGGTCCACATTCCATCACACCAGCATTTTTCAAACAAGTCCTTGACCTTTCATTCACACTGGATTTACTGTATGGTCCTTCGTTGCTGCTGCCTTTTGTGTAAACTGATGGCTTTATGACCAAGAATCTCCTGTCCCTTCTGGTCTTGTTTACAATGACATGCCACATATCAGGGATGTACAGAAATCTTTAATACTGACACACAATACCATTGACACAACTTATGTTTGTATGAAGTAGCTTCTTTGTTCTTCTGCATGTTTCTTATTGAATAGGTTTTGAAAGCGAAACAGGCAGGCGAAGGTTGACGTTACGCTGAGGTTCCAGTTTTTTCCTCAGGCAGATGGAGGGAGTCCCTCAGGGGATGGAGGCATATGTCCTGCCCCTCTCTCCTGAGCTGGGGAAACCACGCTTTACTGGTTCCTCCCCTCAGGGAAAATAGCCATGATCACCCTGCAGTTCTGCTGTGGCCAATGAAAACAATTTCATTGTGCTATACCTCTTTCCTATCACTGTGGTCAGAAAGATTACCTCACATTACTGCTCTTACACCATCACTCACATTTACCTCAGAGGTCGTGCTAGTAACTAGACAACATAGAAAAGATCGTAAGATCATGTGCAGGTTAGAAAGATCCTCTGTTGTGTAATTCCGACTTGGTTCTACTGTAATAATGTGCTTTAATTCATTGCATTGAAGTTCACCTTTAGCATCACACCATTAGATCAACATCATTTCAATCTAGTTTCTGTTAAATTGGACTTGACTTATTGTGGGTCAAATAGGATATTTTTAAAGCAGACTGTAATACTTGGTCCAAATTTTTTACTATTGTAAACTAAAAATAACCAAACATTCTTCTTTTGTATTTGTGTGTTTTTTTTTTTTTGTCCAGAAGTTTTTAGACTACAAATTGAATTCCTTTATGTTGGCTGGCCTTAAGACCAAAGTGTCTGCTTTACGTCCTGCTGAATGGGAAGCTTTTTCAACCACTTTACTGGACTTTGGATCAAAATCTCTCTCCTATAGTCCTGAACTTTGAACTACCTCAATATATTGCCATTTATGTGCTGATTTTGCAGGTCTCATTCTTTTGTGTTATGCATTTCTTCTGGAGAACATTCACTGCTTCTTTGTATTTTTCTCAAAACGTAGTTTAATTCCTCTTTTCTCTTTTTGTTTGTATTGAAGTCTCATGTTTTGTATAGGTAGAGAACGGTTTTCACTGTAACAGACACGCACTGTTTTATATTTCAAGTCATTCTTTTGTGAAGGCCCTGTGTGTGCAATATGTAATCATTAGGTTATGTTTAGAGTTCATTTTTTCCTGCGTTTTTTTTGTACCTTTTTTTAACAATGTAGAATTAGTTTTGTTTGTTTTAATACACTATTACTGCTGATAGGCAGTGATTTATTTTTCCACCAAGAAAATGTTGCACATTGCAACCAATGTCTCCTGAATCTCTAGACATGTATAGTCACCAGAGATCAATAATTCTGCTAATTCAATGATCTAATGGTTTATTTAAAAGCCTGTCTGTGGGTCGGGGATAACAGGTGTAATTCGGACGAAAACCCCAGAAATAAAATGAAAAAACACAAAAGGTTTGTAAATGTTTTTCTGTGTTTCTTGTGTGCTTGGAGGTCCATTTTGAATAGTCGTGGTAAATTTGCATAGCTCAAAGCGAGTTGTTTCATATGAATGTTGGACTCATTGCACATGAAAAGGTCTTTGGTGGTGGTGGGGGGTCTGGTTTATTTAGCCCCGCCCCAAATACCACTTCCCTCCCCCTTTCCTGCCCGCATGTCACGTGCTGGGTTAAGGACAATGGGGGAGATTCCTGCCCACATGGAGGTTCTTCCTGTCACTAAACACAACCAAACAAAGCGCATCCAACAGAGCTCCAGTGATTTTTTTCATAGATAACCGCTTCTGGGCTCAAAGGATGGCTGATAATAGCTACGGTGAAGGTGGAGTAACAGAGTAAAACCGAATATTCTGTTTGTGGATGTTTTGAGGAAATAAAGACAGGAGATAAAATTTGACACAGGAATGCTCAAAGGATGCATTGTACCAAGTCAAGGACAAAACCATGTCCGTTAGTTCAGGGGAACTAAATGTTAAAAAAAAAAACAAGTTTGACCACTTGAGACATTGAATGTGTTTGGTGGTTACTGCCCTGTACTAAATAATCTTGAGTAAAATTTAGTTGTTAAAAACACATTCCTGTCACATTGAATCAAATTCAATAGTTCATGGAATAGAGCTGTTTTTAGACATTACAATGTTAATATTATAGCCTATAAAGGCTATAAAGTGTGTTTAGAAGATATCTCCCTCTTTTTAAATACAAACGCCTTCAAACGTTAACAATTAATACTGAATAGGGTGGAGTTCCCTTTACTGTTGCCAGATTAGGGGTTTTGCTGAGTCCCCTCTTATCTGTGTAATTAAAGAGATTGGGTGGATAGCAGACATAGAGGGCCCTCCCTTTGTGCTGGAGCCTGGTGGGGGGCACATGTCTGAGTTGGTGTGAGGATGCAGTGACACAGATTGAAGGGGGGGATGATAGTTGGCAAAGGGGCAGTTGGGTAATGGATCATTTTCACAACCTTTGTTTGCAAAGCGGGGAGGGGGAGGGGCAGGCCACCTTTTCTTTTAATTATTAGGAGGGGGGCACCTCTAAACTGAAGTGAACCCCTCACGCGACTGTTGTTTTACTGTTATACTCCTTTGTTTCTGCTACATCTCCAAAAGGACGTATATTGTCTGCATAAAGTGAGAAAGTATTATCTTACTGTGTTTTGACCAGTTAAAAATTAAATACACTGCAGCGTTTACAACTTGTAGGGTTTAAATTATTTAATTCAATGTAATTATTTTTTCAGTTGCCAAGGTTACCTTGAAAAACCACCCCCATCTCCTTTCTATGTAGTCATTAGTGTTGTCATCAGTATGCATTAAAAAATTAATGTCTTTGTTACCGAGCCGCCGCAGGGAAAGCACGTAGGATTTAGTGTTGACTGCCCTCTAGTGGTACCCATGATGTCAGTTATACTTTTAAATAATTTTTATTTTGTGACTAAATATTTCCCCTCATTGTGACGTGGCATTAATGTATTCTTTCTCAGTCTTTAAACATATGTTTTAGAAGGATGAAGTGGAGAGATACAGAAACATCAGTTCATTTATCTTTAACACTTTATTTAAGTTGGAACACTTTAAGTAAGGGTTTTACATAGCAAACAGTGCCATGTATCTCAAAAATGCGGTTAGATCTTCTTGCTTGTACGTACATACACGACTGGGCCCTTAGCGCTGGTCGCTGTGGAGGTCTGCATAGTAGAGAAAGGGAAGAATTTGACACTACGTGTATTTCAGCTCATATCATTTATTTGTTATGCATACTTACCTCAACCAGCTTTCCACCACTGATCTCAGATGTGTGGCGATACTTGGGGAAATCTATGGTCAGTTTGTGTCCCTCCATGTTGACGGTCCCCTGAATCATGCAAGTATTCGTTTTTACAGTTTCACCAAATGATGTTTGGTGGCAGTTTATGTACATACCAAATGTGCATGTTCACGATGCTGGGCAAATTTAGTTCATACATTAGAATTTAAAAATGATAGTATTTTTAAAACTAAAGTTGTTTTTTATAGTTTTTATTTTTTTAAATTTTAATATTTTTAAAATTATAGAAGAAAACAACCTTAGAGATAAACACATTAAATTTATATTTATGCATTTGTGTTTTCTGAAAGACAAGTAAATTTAAGCACTCATTCCTTTCTATGGCTATTAGGATCATGAACAGTATAAATAATATTCAGAAAATGCTGTGCAATATATTTTTATGAGCTACAGAGGAACTTTCTATGCCAATACCTTGAATTTTTTTCCTCCAACAGTCTCCATTTCACTCTCTTTGCCAACAATGAATTTGTTCGTCACAGTATGGTTGTTTGGGTAGTGCTGGATCCATGAGAATTCATCTCCGTTCTGGATGACCTCTGTCACAAGCTTGAAGTCACGACCCTTGGTAATGACATCATCAGGGATACCTGAAATTTTTTTATACAGTTATATATTTGTATACACGTGTCAATTAAATAGCAATACCTGAGTAACTGTATTTGAGAAAAGCTCAGTGTGTACTGTCTAACATTCGATCATTACCTTGTACTGTCTATGTACAGCAGTTTTGTTAAGCCCCTCAATTTCCAACAACTTACACTTTGTTGGTTTATCTGACTGATAGAGTTAGCAGTCAGTATACCTACTGAAGACCCCAGCTTGGATCAGAATAAACTACTGTTAGGGCTTGCTTGTTTGGTGCTTTTCTATCTGGTGGGCCAGCATAGCCATTTTGTTTACCAATGAAAATGGTATATTCAGTAAAGCTGCTCAACCATCATAGATTTAGGCATAGGCATTTCTGATGAATCTGGCTAACCAAGGAAGTTGTGCTAACCAAAAAAGTTAACCTAGTTAAAAAGCCTGGTGGGTAAATAAGCACAACAGCATCCCAATGCAAACGTATGTTATTTTTACCAGGGTTGTGATGGAGGCAGCGTTCACTCTGTGGTTTGATCCAGTAACTTTTGGCTTTGCACCCTTGTTTTAAGCTTCCATCACCAACTCAAGCGAGTGAAGCAAAAGAAATACATTTTATATCTGTTTAAAGTCAAGTGACTTACCAATTAGTTTGCAAAATTCCTCATATGCCTCCTGAGATTCAGTTTCCCATTTGCCAGAAAAACTCATGGTTGGGTATTGGCTGTTGAGCGGACAGAGTAAAGCAAGCCAAGAGTTAAGCTTGGAGAAAGGTACAGATGGTTGATGTTTCCTGTGCTTATATACCCACTCTTTTACAACTCTTCCTCTTTTTCATGACATTATAGAAAGATCATCATAACTGCGCTATAAACTTTTACGACACCATCACAAAAGAGCAAGTCATCAAGTGGATGACCGCGCGGTTGATTCCCCAAGTGTCACTGATGTACCATATATGGGCAATGTAAAGAAATAAAGACTTTTCAATAAATCAATCTCACCTTGCAGAGATCATTGCAAGTGCTTGTACAGTGTGACATGACATTGGAAATAATGGCAATAGCATTTGTCATCTGTATTGCCAGGATAGTTGATGAATGGGGGCAATAAGCATAACTATCATTTAGGCAAAGTGCCTTTTCATTTTGTTGGTTACCCCCTCTTTACAATTCCTTTTCATAATCTTTGTGGTTTGGGTGTTTCTCAAATATGCATTTCGCTCTGGCAATACCAGTAAGACAATCTGTATTTAATTAAACAAGGTTTTTCTATAATTGCATCGTATTAATATTCTATAAAACATTTATGACGTTAAAGACTTCATGATGTATAAACAATGCGACTATGATCCTATATACATCCTTCTAATAAAAGGTCACATACTTTAAAAATGTTGGAAATAATTTATTTTCCAAAAAAGCTATAAAATGTTTAAGATTTAAGGACATTTCCTACCATCTCTCATAAAAACAACCTACAGCTGTGCTCTAGTCAGACCTAGAACTTAACAGTACAAAAGACCCTTTGCTTTGACCTTGTTTTTGAAGTAAAGATCTTTACTTCAGACTAAGGGCCTGGCTGGATAATCCTGCAGTGATGAGCTATGTTTCAACAGATTTTGTCTCTCACACACACACACACACACACACACACACACAGACAGAGAAACAATGAACAAAATTTTGCAGGATAAAGTGGTTCTTAAGCAACTAAAATAATTCATATTTTTCATGCTTAACATGCTTTTCAGTTTAAAAAGGAAACAAGCGTCACAGGCCATTGCCCTTCAGCACACAAACCTCTGTTAGTTTCTCACAGAATACAGCCTTTATTGCATCAGCTCTCTCCCCTCAGCTGCTACGTCAGTGCGACAGAAAGGGCAATAGCAGGGTTCATTTTTTTCAGGTCTTTTGTTCAGATGTATAGATAAATTTTGGCTTTAAAGATCACAAGTGTAACAATGACTCAGAAACGTTGGGATCCATGTGCAGCTTACTTTAATAAACGTTGTCAAAAAACAGGCAGAGGTCGACAAAAGGCAAACAATCACAACGTAGGGGAAAAAAACGATACGCAGGCAGGGCAGGGGCAAGCAGAGATCATTCACAAAGATAATAACAGTTTTGGAATTAAAGGCAGGAGGCAAAGAGGAATAAGCATTAGACAGTCAGAGATCAAAACACGATATCACTTACACAGAGACCCCACTCAGTAATGATAACGTGGCAAATCAAGACTTCAGAGGAAGTGAACAGTTTACATAGGGTGTGGTAATAGTCTACAGGTGACAAATAAAAATGATTAGTTCTGTGTTTGCGTTGCAGGAAGGCTTAATATTCAGGCGACGGTTCCCTCTGTTGGCGCGGAACCGAAGTCTCCTTCGTGACAACAAGCCTTGCAGAATGATGAACTAAAGAGAGATAAAGCTTGATCAGAACAGGGTGAGCTCCCATGTTGTTCTGGCAGAGCTAGCTGCAAGCTCTGACCTCTGTAAGCACACATTCTTCGGAAACAGGGAAGAGTTTTTTGCAAAGTTTTTTTGAAGCAATTATGATGAGATATTGTTATTAAAAATATTACAGGACAACAGTGTGAATGTATGTCCTGTAAATGTGCGTACAATAGCATAACATTATAGCATAATTTATCAAATTTGCAATTTATCATCCAAATGCAAAATTTATAAAATGTATTTGTATTTTATTACACTTAGTAATAAAGATGTTATCATACCACAGATATTCTAGGAGTTGAGTTGTAATGTCATAGCTCTTAAAAAAGCATATCAACTGTATATGGTACAATTGCAAAATCATTAAACTGTGTCTTTTACAATGGTCAACATGAAGTAGTTTACCGAATGTAAACCAGAGTGAAACATAAAGTTTTATAATACTGCCATTCTTTTTCAAAATCTTTCTCAAGGCTACACAATAAACGTGTCATGTTGAAACATTATGATATGGTGACAAACCATTTCAACAATGATTTGATCACCTACATATTCTTGCTATATGGAATGAAAAATCTATGAGGATTATTTTATGGAATGGTTTTTTTAAATAACTGGGGGCATATCTATGCCCCCAATCTTTTCACAATAAAGCTGTCATGTCAATGCATAAAATCAACCAAATGTCAACAAAATGGAAATGTCACAGTGGGTATAACTATGAATGGTGGATTGAAAATATGTCTCTAGAGGTTTTTATTCACAGCTGGACTTGGTAGACTGAGTTTCATCAGACAAGAGGTGGGTGAAAAGTCAGTGCATGATGATCAATATGTCAGAAAATACATTGGCAGGTAGTCGCTGGTTTAGATGAGCTTA
Organism: Botia almorhae; assembly: GCA_036877575.1. Classification (NCBI taxonomy): domain Eukaryota; kingdom Metazoa; phylum Chordata; class Actinopteri; order Cypriniformes; family Botiidae; genus Botia; species Botia almorhae. The sequence goes on along the minus strand of JAZGTJ010000779.1, from coordinate 24,265 downwards.
TCAAATATGCAAAAGTCACCCTCTCTGAGCAAGACAACATTGGACACATGGAAATATAACAAACTGGTCCAGCCTGAAAGGTTATTATACTGTAGCATAATGCCCCACCCAGTATCCATCCACAACTGAAGTTTTTATGCAGTTTATCTTGTTATTATGACTATTCGTTTTATTAAATGTTTTACAGCTGTTCTTAACCTGAAGGGCATTTTAATGTAGTTTTAGTCTACATGTTAACAACAACAAAGCTGAGAATACAAAAAATGCACCACTTCCACTGACCCTGTCAAAAATATACAACTCAACATCGCCTCTGGTGGCGCCAAAGTTGTATCCTTATAATAAACTGTATTGACATAATAAAAGCCAATCGCAATAATATTTTCAGGGGTTTCCTTTGAATGGCAAGACGCTGATCCAATCAGTGACAACCACACGTCAAACTAACCAATCATAAGTGTTAGTAGTTGTAAGTAGGCGGGCTCAAATCTTATCAGGGGAGAGGGCCAAGTAGTAGTTGCAAAGCGGAAAGAAAATGGCGGCTGTGGCTGCGGAGCCAGGAGCTGCTGCTGCGGCATCAACAACAGCAGGGGACGGGGTGGAATACGAGCCCGAGTCAGAAGGGCATGTGGACGACCTAGAGGCCCATTCCACGCAGGACTTTGTCCCAGAAATGGAGCTGTGTCACCAACCCGAGAATGTGGATGCAGTTCAGGAATGCAGCCATGTCCAAATGGAAATCAGAAGGCCGGACCTTCAAGCCGCGGGAAAAGCCCATGCGGACGGCGAGCAAACCGAGACGGGGGCTTCCTGGGGTCGCTTGGATGCGCCCGAGCAGCCCGTCCGTATGGACTACAGATATAAAGACATTTCTGATTACGGGCGATCCTACTCGCCAAAGGTGGAGGTTGCAAACGAGGTCAGTGCTCTCGAATCCAGCTCAAGCTCCATCTCCGATTCCCAGCCCTCTGTGGTCTTCTTGCATTCCCTTCCCACTCATCTTTCGGAACCCGAAACCAGATTGTCTCTGGCCGAGCCGGCCGAACCGACTGTCGATTACGACTCCAATAACGTATCAGCTCATCCTACTGATTTAGAGTGTGAACTGATAGGCTTCACCCAACCGGACGCGGAGCCAGAACCCGCTAATGATGCTCCCAGGTCAGAACACCGGGAGAGAACACCAGATCCGTCGGATCATCTGGACTCTCTATCGAACGCAGAGGAGATGTCACTGGGCGAATCAGTGGGACAGAGCTACATAAGTGACTTTTCAACTATTTCCAGCAAGGGCTCTCCCGGACTTCCAACAGGAGTCGATCAGTCACTCATCTCATCCTTAGAGTCGGAGGAGGTGCGCTCGCATCCTCTCCATCACCAGAGTTTCAAAACGGACCTCAGTGAAACTGATGGGGAGTCAGAGACAAAACCCCCGGTTCAGTGTGCGGAGCCTGACACCATTGGCCGTCTGGTGCTCGGGTCAGAGGTTCGAGTCTCACTGGATCACATCATCGATGATGCGCTCGTGGTGTCGTTTCGCTTAGGCGAAAAGATCTTCTCTGGTGTTCTCATGGACCTTTCTAAAAGGTAACGATATTTGGGTGACACATCAACTTATGTATGCCTCAACAGAACTCTGTTCCTGTAGGTCCATTTTCCTGCGGCGTTTAGTTATAACTCTGATCAAACTCAACAAAACAAGTTTATTAAGATATTCATGATTACTAGGAAGTAGTAATGTAAGTTTAGGTAATCTAGTAGTAACTAGGTTTGATCGCGGTTGGCGCTAATTTCTTCAGGAAAGTGGACCTCTAGGGCCAGAGTTAAGAACCTTTGCCCAACTGTTTAGATCACATGGCTGTCAGAATGAGGTTTGCTTGGGTGTCAGTATAGAAGGAGCATCTCTCTTTTAAATTATACCATTACTCCTTAGTATACAAGCTCTTTTTTTGGTTAATAGTTAGTTAATATATCTGTATTAGTGTGGAGTATTTAAGTAGTGTAATGTTTACTATTTTTAGATATAGATTGAGTGTTGCGAATGAAATTTTAAAAGTACAAAAATTTCATGTTGTCTTTCTGGTATTGTGAGGTTGGTAAAGCGTGAGTTTGGCGTTTATAATGTTTATGTAAGAATAAGAGAAAATATTAAAGTCCAGCGTATCACACTGATGTCACGGTTTGAAATCAGCTGCCCATAAACAGACTTATGGGATGATATACATTATCATAACCGGGGAAAACAGTGTTATGCTGGTAATTAACACCCTACACCCCCCACAAATCTTCTCAACACCTTTCCTCACACGTTTTCTTTCTGTGTCAGGAATGAATCATAGCCGAGCCTAATTTATAGTGCCATCCATGTGGCCCAGAGCCGTGTGGGATCACCAGTCTCTCAGTTCTCACTTTAGAGAAGTCGCGAAACATTCTTGTGATGTTTCTTTGGAGGGAATGTGTCCAGAAGAGCCTGTGAAACAACATTGCTCTAGGAAGTGATTATTACATCAGCTGGAAATGGCGCTTTAAGAGGCAGCGTTTCCCCCCATGCGGACAGACCACATGAATCAACTAATTCATTACACATCAGGCATTTGATTGGTTTGAGCCTGGCTGAGTAATGAAATTATGCTGTGGGCAGATCCTAAAATGCACCTATCATTTTTAGGCTCTCAGTGTCTTAAAATTAATAGCAATAATTAATAACAATAAGATACAAAAAAATGAATAACAACAAAATACAAGTTAAGCAAGTATAATTATGATGACAGAATTCTAGCTTGTACCATCCATTTGTTAAAACAAACAGAAATGTGTTGACATTTGTGCTACAGTGGAAGTCTATGGGGAAGTGCACAACAGTTCTGTTAGAACATTTTGTTGGTTATATTTTACTGACATTAGAGCCTAATTTGTATTTTACTTGGAGTGTTCCTTTAAGACCCTCAATAGTGGCATGTGTGTCAATGATAAAATATGCCACAGCTCTGCATGTCAAACAGAGGAAAACAATGTTCTTAATTGAGAATGTGTCAGCAGCTCAACCGGTTTCTTGCACCCTGTGAGTAGGGCCATCTGTGAGAATGTGCAGAAAATCTCGAACTTCCCCTCCCACTTTTCATGTTGCTGTTTTCTGTATTGGCTTCAGTGTAATTGCTTATGTTTCAGAGTGGTTATAGATGGATAATCCTTCTGTAATTTGTTAAAAGCAGCTGATGTCCAGGGCATGGAGTAATCTGCATAACTGTTGTGGCTTGAACGATTGCATGTAACAGAAATATAGTGTCTGAACCCAAGTGTTCAGAGCAGTCAGTGTCATGGCTCTGAAGTGATTTGCCAGCCGTGCCGTCCAGTTTATTTTTAGTCGTCTTATGTTCATTTGTAGTTTTCAATGTTGGACCATTCCCAGTCTCTGATTGAAACCTCAAATGGAAGAGAAACATGTTTTAGCATAATTGATAGATTATTTCTTTGTGAATCATGTGTTGCTGTTGGTTCGCCCCAGTTGAAATACTTGCTCTATTCTATGTCATTTTGTAATAACAATATAATAACATGAGTAATGTGTTTCCACTATAAAGTGAAGTGCACACACTGAGTACCTAGATGATGCCCTTATGCAAATGAAAATATTAGGTTTGGAATGTTGGACACTTCTTTTTAACTACACTGGAGCGTTCATTGTTTTTATTCAGTTGAAGGAAATGACAATTCAGATACACAAGTGCATTACTGATATAATTATATGCAGGGAAAGCTGCAACTGTTGGATGCATAAAGTGTCTAGTGTTTCACATTATTTTTTGGGGTTGAAATAAGGCATCATCCGGGTACTCATAGTGTGCAGTGTCTCTGCATTCTTTAGTGTAAACACACTTCTAGCACTTTATACTACAAATTGCATACAGTAAGTGCATAAGTATGCGAATTGGGACAATAGCTGACACCGGTCCGCTTCTCAAGATCATATTACAGCATATTACTGATTTTCAGGCACACAAGCAACACTGTAGTAGATGTAGTAGAAGATGGATTTTGTGTTTGTTAAACAGAAAGTAATATTTTGTCATTTATTGAGGACGTTTTCATAGATTTCACATTCATGTGGGCCCTTTATTTCCTTTAACTGTGTGATGTTAGTTCTTTGTTAGGTAAAATCTACTTGGCCCACATTAGATAAAGACTGAAACAGGTGAACCGTGATTGCTATAGATAATGGTTCTGTCAGGCCTAAGACTCTGTATCTGTCATCCAAGGACATTTCACTGAAGAGATTTGTCAGCAGTGTTGCTCCATTGCATTTTGCTTCTAATGTCAGATTTTGAGCCAAACAAGATCAGCTTTCTGACAAAGCAGGAATCGTTTTTCAGTTATTTTTTTAGAACTGCCTGCTTTTCCACTTGTAGAGGTCCAAAGAAACTAAAAAGCAATTTTGTTTACTAACAATACAGCTGGAGGTTTGTGAACAGTAAGTAGGCTAAAGTGGCATTTTATTCTGTCAGAACAATTTGCTTTATCTGTGTTATGGTTCAATATAGTTTTATTTATGTAGCACGATTTACAATGTTGCATTGCTTCAAAGCAGCTTTACATACAAATAATAATAATAATAAAACACAGAACAAATGTCAGACATGTAAATGGTATTATTGCAGGTAATATGTGTAAAATGTAGAGATTTGTTGCAAAACAAATAATAATCCAAACTCCTGCTTTGACATCAGCCTAATCATCCCTTTGCCTATATTTAAGAATATGAATTTGAACATGACCTGATGAAATTACATTTAATTGAAGACATGAAAATGTGGTGTATGTAAAATGCCAAGTGTATGTCAAAGTAACCATCTTTCACTGTAACCTCAATCATATAATTCATAATAATCATATGATTTGTGTGAATACATTTTTTTCTATATTTTGTTGCTAAATATTAGTAAATGTGCTCTACTATATTAAACCCTAGATTTTGTTTTAAATTTAAGGAAACAGGGATTACACCCAGACCCTCACTTTTTATACCTAACGTGTTGTCTTTTCTTGTTCTCTCTAGGTTTGGACCTTACGGAATTCCTATAACAGTGTTCCCAAAGAGGGAGTATAAGGACAAACCAGAATCTATGCAGCTAAAGACGGAAGCATTCCAGTCAGAGACAGATAAGAGTGTTTCTCAAGGACCTACTGATGCTCCAGTTAAGGATCCCACAGATGCTCCTGATGCCCCTCTGAAGGATGCTGCCGAGGCGCCTGCTGTGCCCCCACCCTGTCCCAACCCTCAGCCAAACCCATGGACCTCAAAACAACCTCCCTTGTTTCAGGAGGGGGCCCCTTATCCACCTCCGTTGTTCATCAGGGACACCTACAACCAGTCATTACCTCAGCCTCCACCCCGCAAAATCAAGCGGCCCAAGCGTAGGCTGTACAGAGAGGAGCCCACTTCTATAATGAATGCCATCAAGCTCCGACCAAGACAAGTTCTGTGTGATAAATGCAAAGGGGCTGTGGTGCAAGGGGACAAGCGTGAGACACGTAGGGGCCCTATCTCAGACTGTCGTTTTGATGATGCCAAAAGACGGCGAAATGACAGCACAACGGCAGCTGCTGGTAAGCGGCCCCGCAACGAGCCACGTTCTGAGGACAAGAGCCGTGGTAATGATGGACCTAAGCGGCAGGCATCAGCCCTACGGGTGTCATCTTCCACCTCCTCCTCTCTGGGCCATAGTCAGGTCAAAGGTGCAGCTGCTGGTAACAAAGTGGTAAAAGGGGTGTCTGTTACGACACCATCCTCGGCCAATGCCCGTGTGCATCTCAATGCCAAAAAAGTGCTTCAAAGCAAAAATGTTGACCACTCGAAAGCACGAGAGGTGCTGAAGATGGCCAAGGCTCAGAGAAGACAAAGAGAGACAGTCACAGGTAGCAGCAGGAATTCCAAGGCCATAACCAGGGCTGCTGCTCTCCAGGAAGCCCACCAGAAGGTCCACTTCACCCGGAGACTGCAACAGATCAGTGGAGGAGGCCCGGGTTCCAACCCCTTGCCACCCAGGATGCGCATCAAGCCTCAAAGGTACCGTAATGAAGAGAACGATTCTTCCTCATGTAAGCCGCCTTGCTTGGAGAAAGTGCCGGGAGGGGGCCGTTTAGTGCTGCCTAAATCAGCCGCGCCCCGCTGCACCTCCACACGCTCCTCCTCCTCCTCCTGCTCTGCAAGCCAAACCACCACAGCTGTAGAGTCGCTGAGGCCAGACAGAGCGCTCGAGTCCCTACTGAGCCCAGCCCAACCCAATCCCCAACTGCTCCCAGCCCAGGAAAACAGGGAACCCCAGGCTGAGCCAGAGGAACAGGAGGGGCGGGAGGAAAAGCGGGAGACGCGTGGGAGCAAGGCTGGCAACCTAGTGGTTTACATGACCCTAAACCCCAGCCAGCCTGACTCCTCTAGTACCTCCATGTGCAGCATCGATAGTGCAGATGACTTAAAGTCATCAAACTCTGAGTGTAGCTCTACCGAAACATTTGACCTTCCCCCTCCTGGTGACTTGCGATCGGCCCCTGCCCCTGGCACATCCTCCGCTTTTGCCTCTGCCTCTCCCTCTGCTCCTAAGGACGACAAAAAACGCAGTAAATCCCTCAAAGCTGCTGTTTTTTCCAAAAACGTTTCAAAGTGTGTTGCTGTGGATGGCAGGACCATTTGTGTAGGGGACATTGTTTGGGCTAAAATCCTTGGCTTCCCTTGGTGGCCCGCCCGCATCCTTGCCATCACAGTGAGTCGAAAAGATAATGGGCTCTTAGTAAGGCAGGAGGCCAGAGTGTCTTGGTTTGGGTCACCTACCACTTCCTTCCTGGCAATTACTCAACTTGCCCCATTTCTAGAAAACTTCCAGTCTCGCTTTGACAAGAAGAGAAAGGGTCTGTATCGTAAAGCCATCACTGAGGCTGCCAAGGCTGCCAAGCAGCTCACTCCTGAGGTTCGCGCATTGCTAACTCAGTTTGAGACGTGAGGTGATGTGTCTTGGTAAGGTAGGATAAACAGGCATCTGAGTTGGCCCATAACCCTTCTGAAATCTCTCAAGCTTTTCTGTACCCTGTCAGCTTCCAGAATGAAATCCAGTAAACATCAGCCAGGCAACCAGAACTAATTTTTATTTAAAGGCATGAGAAGGGGATTGAATCAGTTAGCTGAAATGAAACGGTTATGTTGAGCATCCAATGATCATCCCTATATAATCAGTCTTTTGAGTTTGTCATGTCTTACAATTATTATACTGAAAACAGATGACAGAGTTCTAGAAAAAGATTTTATGGGTTTCTGAGTGCCCACAATATTTAAGCTTGTTTTGAACATAGTTGTCCAGCTAAGTAAGTAAGGATCTAAATGAAAAAGTTCTTACAAGTTGAGGGAAATCATTTTGTTATATAAAATCTATCAGATGATTTTGACTAACTGGTTCTTAATCAGTTTCTGCTGTTACCGGTCCTTGTAAACATGAAATACAGCCCTGCATAGGTTTTAATTGAGCTGAACAGCTTTCACTTGAAGAATTAGACATCTGTGAAAATGTCTACTTGTACCTACTTATTATTACCAGCTAAGCAATGGCCCTTACAAGTTAACTGACTGCTACTTTAAAACACAGTGAACAGAGAATTAGTTTCTTGTATAAATCCCCAACCTTAATGCTTTCTTTTGGGATGATCAGAGAAAGTGTTATAGGTTTACAGTGTCAGATCATCCCTGCTGCATTTTTTCTCTCTAGGGTTACATGAACTACAGTCTTGGAATTCATTTAGGACACTATTTTAAATTTCCTTTAAGTATGGAAGTTAGTTCAAATGTGAAAACTGGCCCTATTGGATACCGAGTGTCTTGCTCAGGTAGAAAAAGGGACTTAATCGGTGCTGATCTTTCTTAGACGTTCAGAGACGACTAATCCAAGTCCAGCGATCTGTGCAGATGGCTGTTGATCTGGGCGTGGCTTTTGGCCAGCCGTTGGCTTTGCAGGCAATTGAGCTGCTGTTGTGGGGGGAGGTGCCTGTAAGCCAAAGTCACCTCAAGTGCCACTGTGAGGAGAGCACAGCACCTCTGTAAATACAGAGAGTACCAACTCAAACACGGAGAAACCTGCCACCCTATCTGTGGCGCCCACCTCCCTCGCCCCTCACAGTTACAACATCTGCTCCCTGAGCTCATTTCTCCCTAATCTACTTGCCCTGTTCACAGCTTCTTTTTCTTTTCCTCCACTTGTTTTGCTCCCTCCTGCTGTTGTCATATGTTTGTCTTAGACTGTTTTTTACACACGTCTGATTTTCGCGAAAACATTCTTGTTGTTCAGCCAATCCGCCAGCCACCCCTGTCTTTTTTGCATAGATCTGGGAGTGATGTGTTTAATGGAATAAGCTTTTTTTGATGGTAACATATGTTTAACAAATTTAGGCATATCCCATCAAGAAGCAAACTGTACGTTTTGATGTAGCTGCAATGGAATTTCAAAATGTTTCCAGTAAGTAACTAAAGAAAAACACCTAAAGACTGTGGTGTCCTGCTAAGAAGTGGGGCGTTGGAGCAAAGAGCAGCAGTTCTCGTGTGTGAATATGTTCATCATAATTACAGGCCAATGGCTGGTTTAGTTGTTCAGTGATTATTCTTATTCCAGTATTCATTGTCACTCAGCTGAAATGTTTTTGCTAAGGATTATTGCGTTTTAAATGTATTTGTTGTGCTTGAACTTTATTTCCTGTCATTTCACTATTTGCATAAAATGGCTGAAGGTCTGGAGTACACATTTCTATGTGAAGTGTTAAAAAATGTATTTTTACTGGTCAGTTGGAAGAAGAATAGACTGGATCCTGTTTCAGTGCTGAGAACAAACTATTTTATTTGTGTGGATGAGCATTATCTTTTTCTTGTCTGTAAACACGGTTATGTCTTTGCATTGCATATTCATTAGCATCTTCACCTGTCCAGTAATATATACACATCTGAGAAGGAACGTACTGTAAGATAGCTTGGTCTTTCCATGTGTGACATAGCAGGAAGAGATCAACGACTTGAGGGAAAACAAAACGATGCTTGGTAGACCACACTGACTGACTGACGGGTGTTTGTCTAAAGAGTTAAAACGGTATTTATTTTGGTGGTTGGCTTTGTTTCATTTTAGCGTCTTATTTTGTACTTTTATTCTATCTGTTTGCAGGTCAGAGAATGCTGTAAAACCATTGAAAAAAAGTAACAGTTGAAGATATTGTGTACATGTTTTCTGATGTTTTAAGAGTATATAAATAAACTGTGAACTTGAAGAATTTTATCTAGTTGTCATTATTGTCGTATTTCCCGCTTCTATTCATCATTCCCAGAGTTGTCAAATGGTGCAGTCCACCATTGAACTGCATTAATCTCAGGTGTAGCCCAGTGCACAACCCTCTTGTGCGAAAAGCTGTTTTCAGTGACTTTAAATCCAGCTGTCAAAAACCGCTTATGTAAACATTTTCAAATTGAAATTCAGTTAGTGGCTTTTTCTCATTTCACAATTAAACAAATACATTAAAGACAGATTTTCATACCTGCAAACAGATGAGAAAACAGTAGGCCAGCCTGAAACCAAATGTGCTTAGATGTGCTCAATCTTTTTAAACTATGCACGTAATACAAGCTGCACAGGGTTGTCATAAATGTCATGTTCATATGTTTGCAGCTTTATTAGTTCTGAAATCATAGTGACAAAACATGCACATAACATTATACATCACTTTAAGCTATAACAGGAGCCTAACTGGTTCAATAATGTTTGGGAACACTTGAAAATATGCATGCAAAAAATGGTGGTTAGGAATCACTTTCTGTGACTGTTTTGTCCAAGATTACATCATTTTTAAATAAGTCTAAACTGATCTCGGTAAACAACTACATAATTGTTTTTGCAGTTTTTTATGCTTTTGGCAGACGCATTTATCCAAAGTGACTTACAGTACATTCAAGGTACACATTTGATAGGCACAGTACATGGTACATATTACACTGAAATGAATTACTGACATTGAGAAACAAAATGTCTGAAAACTTATTTAAATGAAGATAAAGCGAATTGTTTTTGACAAATGCCAAATTGCCAACGTATAAATGATTGTATGCTGCATATAATTGATTGAATGCTACAACGTTACAAGGGTTTGAAATTTTTTTCTCTAGATTTTTAGAATAATTATTTTTTAAGGAAAAAAAGTCTTATCGTTTATCTTTTTTTTTGCAGCACCACTACGCTGAAAGGCTGCTGATTAGTCTGTTGCCTAGAGCACTGCCATTGGTCAAGAGCCAGGAAGATGGGAGGAGCCGTCCACTGTTGGAGACAAAGGTGTAATGGAGAAATTATTTTTATTTAAGAAAAAAAATTATATATTTATAAGGAATTGCAGACTGTACAACCTTTTCCCAATCGATCATGCTGAGATTTTTCAAAACCAGATTTTTCTTTAAGCAGACGTTTACGTTTAAAGCATGCTTAAAAAGAATGTTTGCAAATACTGAAGAGCACAGGGAAGTTCTGGCCATTATAAATTCTAGGTGGTGATCAGGAACACATTTCAGGGGTTTTAAGTGTTTGTTTGAAATAAAAATAGGATAATTTACGGAAAAAAAACTGTAAAAATGCAATAAATATTGCATGTGCTATGCTTCAAAGTACAAATACAGAGGAGTGGGTCTTATTCTGCTTCTAGTTTTGGATGAAATGCCAGTGTTCCTTCCTAATATTACCCGTGCGTTTATTTTATATTGAGAAATTCTGAGCCTTAATGCAGGGGATGGACTTGAGCCCCGTTCTTGAAGTCACTAGAGCTTGAAGTTTTTCACTCAGTTATGGTTGTCTATGGTGGTCACACCATAGTTGAACACCTTAAATGATCAACACAATGTATACAGCTTTTCAAACCACATCTACCCACTATTAAACTGATTTTCACCTTTTCTAATAAGCACGACTGTAAAAACCTATTACATCTTTTCCATAGACTTTCTAACTCTGTCATACAATGCTTTATCAGATTCAAGGTTTGCCTCAAGGTTTTCCTGTATTTGCCCAGCAGCTCGTTAGATATTGGGGAGGGGGGGGGCGGTGGGCATCAGTCATGGTACAGGATGAATCCAAGGCCTGTATAAAGGGAATGGAGGAACAGCTGCTGACACGCTCACACTTTGCTGTTTTCCTCTSTCTTGCTGTTGTATATATAAATGCGTGTCAGTACAATCTGAGAACCTTCTGATGATATGTTGGTCGTGGGCATAAATTTGTTTTATTACTGTATATGTATATCTCTTTATGAAATGAACATTAAACATCTGTTTTTTGCCTTGTACTTGTGAATGTGTCTCATTCTTTAATAATAACGTATGTACCAGTGATGACAAATGATGGACAAGACAAGCAACAACAAATAAGGAAGGATGTATCTTAACCTCTGGTTTAATGTCAATGCAGGTACATTTCCAGTGAATACTGCAGGCAGAACTGCACATGAGGGCTTTTTGGTTGGGGTAATGACGGTAAAGATCATCTCATTGCTCAGGACTGGCAAATGGTCTGGTTATCAGCAGCACCAGCTCCACACTTACAGCAAACAAAACACTTTAGCATGCCAAGAAACTGAAGATCAGTATAATACACTTGAAGGCATTGGGGACTTGAAGGCAAAGTTACCTACAACTAATCAACTTAAACATCTAAAAAGCACCCTTAAGTAATTTACCATAAAGTCAGAATGAATTGGTGTAGCCAGAGGATGTGACTCAAAAGTTCTTGGGGGTTAATAGTCTGTTAGCTCTTGGTATTAAAGTATTTCAAGACTTTAAATTGCTATCTGTTGTTGTTATTGGGATTCTGAACAAAATTAATGGAGTATGATCCTGTGTTGGCATCCTGGTTGACCTGGAAGTTGTTGGTGGAGAGACCAAAAGGTCGTAACACCATGTTACCCAGATCCTTCAGTTTACCTGAGGAAGAACAAAATGTAGTTTATATGTACTGCACATAAAACAAGCTGTGTTCAATATGATGATGACTAAAGAGTGTAAAAATTCAATGATTCAACACTTTACTGGAGCTCTGTCTGCTTGACTACAGCTCTGAGGCCATGACTGCAGTGAGATCAATATGAAGTGTTTAGACAGCCACACCCCTGACTGGACGCTCATTGTGAGCTGCAGTAAATTCACTTTCCTCCCAGCCAGACAGCAACACTCTTTACCTGAAGCTATAAATCTGATCTCTAGATGAAAATTACAGAGTCTGCTATATTTTTTTATACCCTGAATGGACAGCAAGTGCTGAGAAAAAGAAAAATCACAGGAACTTTTAAATAGTAATGAAACCACAAAAAATTGTAGGTCACATACAAGAAATCCCATGTTTTTTTTATCAGTGCAATACAACCTCTGAGCAAATGGAAATTAAGATTTTAATAAGATTGCATTATAAATTTAAAATGTAGTCACTTTCATTACCCAACAAGTTTTTTCTCCAATTAGTCTGAAAAGACTTTGAGATGTACTAATTAATGGTTCTGACTAGAACGTTAATAAACGTCATAGCAACTGTGTTTCTTTTCTCCTAGACAATTTTCAAAATGAACTGTGCTGACGTCACATAGAATATTACCTTTTCTCCAACCTTAGGATTCTTGCCAAATTACAATGGGTGAAAACCATTGTAACGGTTATATTTATTATAAATATGTCTTTCAAATTTAACATTTAAATGTACTGAAGAAGTAGTTTATGCTAATTAGCTGATCTTCACAATAACTACTACAACACACAAATTCACATATTCATGATAATAGAGAAAAGTACTACAAAAAACACGAAGTAAACAGTATCTTGTGTTTGTGTGTTGCCTAACCAAACTTAACCTTAACTCTAACGTTAAACCTAATAGCAAAATCTGATTGGCTATCAGCGATGTTGTTTCAGGACCAACAAGGATGTTTACCCAGGAACATGTGGAACAACAGAACCAACACTCACTGTTTCTGGTGTTTAAGTCCTACGTTTTAAACTCCTGATTCTATGGATTCATCCTGAGTTAACAAGTGCTGTATTCATAGATAAACTAGCCAACCATAAACCAATCAAGTTTACATAAGAAAAAGGAAGGACAACAAAGGACAGACACTGTTCTCATCAATGATAATTTACACCCAAAATGCTCTTTATGAGCAGCTACAGGTTTGATGCCTATTTGACACACAAACTCATCAAATGGATACCCTAAATGTCCTGTACATCATAAATCGATCTGCTAAATGTCGAGTGTATTGCTTTTGAGAAGGGTAAACAGATACAGTGCCTTGCAAAAGTATTCATACTTGAAAGTACTCCTTGAACTTTTCAACATTTTGTCATATTACAAACCACAAACTTAAATGTTTTTTATTGAGACTTTATGTGATAGACCAACAGAAAGTAGCACATAATTGTGAAGTGGAATGAAAATGACACATGGTTTTCAAAATTAAGCAATAAAAATCTGAAAAGTGTGGTGTGCATTTGTGTTCGTTTTTGACCTTTAAAAAATGAAAGAAAACAAAATAAATCAAAGACTTGAACAGAACATAATCTTACTTAACATCTCTTCTTTCAGCTTCTCATTGCGCTCCTCAATTTGTCGTGGCAACCTCTGTGCGAGACAGCAGAATGGGAAATTTACATTCAGTGACACAGAAAGACGTCATAGTTTCTTGATGAAATCTCGGAGACCATTCACCCAAAAAATGAACAATCTGTTCTTGTTTACTCAAACATCAGTTCAAACCTAAAGCGTTTTCTGTCTTGCAGACAAACAAGAAATGTAAAACTAAATGTCAAGCTCCATAAAGGATTTGAAGAAGCACTATAAAAGTGATCCATGTTAAGTCTTCTAAGGCCATATGTTATTGGCCTTGTTCATATATGAACAGACCAAAACTTTATTATTACACTATTTACATATAATCTGAATATATGAAAATGTAAATAGCATTTTAGAATTGGTGGAGGGCAGAATGTGTCTAAAATTTAAAAAAAAAGTTTACTACACAAAAAATCAAATATGGTAGAGCAAACAAGCCACACAGACTGCATTTTTTGGTGTTTTTTGGCAGTAAATATTACTGTCAGAATGTCCTTGGTGAATATCACTTCACCAAGGACATTCTGCAAATTATCTTCATCCCAGATCCCAAATGAATGAGGCGTTTTCAACTGACTGCGTTTTTTGGCATTGAACATATTAAAGACTAATGAGAATCACATAAAGACACTCACCATACATGCCTCTCTAGCCGCAGGGATGCTTGGGTCTTTGTCCAAGACAGTTTTGTAGTCTTCTAGAGCTTCATCAAGCTTCTCTGTCTTTTCATAGAGTTCTGCTCTCCGCAGAATTGCACGAACATAATTTGGATTCAGTTCTATGGCTGTAGAAGACATGGCAAAATATTCAATGTCTTAACTGCCTTCGTTTCATAAAAGAAAGAAATGGAAATTAAAATGAATATCTGTGAGTATGTAATATACATATTCACTGTATAATCTCACCTTTAGAACAATCACTGATTGCGCCCTCTTTTTTATCCTGTCAGATAGAAACAAAAGCATGCATTAATTAAAGCATGCTTGAATAATCACAATCACCACACAAATACTGGACAACACAGTGTTCAAATCTGAGCACTCAGAGTGGTGGTCCTATCAAGACATTGGACTCATTCCAAAAAACAGGGCCAAAAAAACCATTTAATTTACTTCAAGATGGAAGGTTTACAACAGTAAATCTATTAATCAGCCAGCCAATGACCTGTGGTAGTACATATGGTTAAAAAAAATGCAATATACAAACAGAAGTTGACAAGTGTGTGCATAAGATTTTAAGAACACATTTTGAGCTACAGTATATGAAGTGCAGTGCAGTAACCAAACACTGTGTGTCCTCAGAGGACACATTTTTATACTAACCAGAAGCCACAATTCAAAAAAATATACATACATTGCCAAGTATGGCTGTCACACATTTTAAGAAAAGGGAAAAGGTCACCTGATGCAGGCGTGCAGCAGCTCGGTTAGAGAACAGTATGGACCTTTCTTTGCTGTAGTACACAGGACACACTCGCAGAGCAGCTGTGTAGGACTCCTCAGCTTCTACGTGTTCTGTAAACACTGAAATGTCAGCATCTTATCCACACGCACATCTTTAAAATCTAGGAAACAACTTCCTTAGATAATATCAGAGAAATGATTCACCCGTCACTCAAAACTGAAAATCGTCAAGGAGTTCCAAACCCATATGCTGTTATTTTATTTCTGTGAGCACAAATCTGACATGTGTTTAAAAGTCCACATTAATGTGGATTAATGCTGGCAATAATTAAATGAGCAACATAAAGTCTTTGAAAATGCTACTTTTGTGTACCATAAAAACAGCATAACGACTTAAAACAACACGAGGGCAAATAACTCCTGACAGAATTTTTATTTTAATAAAAGAAATAAAAAGCAGGTTCTTGTGCAATTCCAAAAACCAAATCAGTGGCACCAGGAAAGCAGTTCCTTACCTCCACTTTTAAACAGGGCATTTCCCTTCTCCTTCAGCTCCAAGCTCTCCTCTCTTCTGCTCTGTGATGGGAACAAACAAACCATGAATGGAAATCAGGGAACAGCGAGAACATCATGCACATTGGTGTCAAATACGGTACAGGCAGGCCTAGAGTTTTTAATGAAATCTAATAAAAAGAGGACAATGCTCACCTCTTTCTCTTCTTGCGTCAGGTCTTTCTCCAGCTCTCGCAGGTATTCTTCATCATACTCGGTCACCTTGACCGCCGCTTCTTTAAACTCTGCATCTGAGTCATCGTCCCTCGTCCGATCGTCCTCTGCAAATCTCTCCCATTTCTCCTGATCTTCGTTATTATCTTTGTCAAGCCCTGGTTCTCTAGCCAATGAGTCATGTCTCTTTCCAGCCAATCTGTCCTCACACTCTTTAAAATCATCTGCTGATGTGGTATCTAAACACGATTGGTCAATGCTGTCTGTATGTCCCAGTGTCTCCGTTTCTGAGCCCTTGACTTTTTCCATCCTGGCATCTGACTCCAGCTTATCATCATATGATGTCTCAGTGAGTTGTACGTCAGCATGTCCCGCCAGTGATTTATCTTCTCCAGGTAATGTATCATCACAGTCATAGAAACAGTCTTCCTCCAGGTCTGTAGTGCTTTCCCTGGTCTCTGACACCTTTAAAGAGTTTGCCATGGTTTCTGACAGTGTCTTAGACTCCTCCTCCATCTGAAGTTGTGCTGTCAGCTCAACCTGTGTAGCAATTAAGATAAGTACATTTAAATTAGCCTAAACCTCTTTGACCTCCAACACTGAAAACTGAAAATGTAAAAAATATTGCACATTTAGCTTCAGTGAAACACGGGGCTTATCATTCCCATTCAATTTCAGACTGCAACCTGGGGTAATTACCATATAATGCTATTTCATGTAAACTATTTAACAACTTTTAAAAGGCACACGTCAGGTTAAACTGCCACGTTTAGCTAAGTGTATATACATATTTTAGCTGACTTAAATGAACTCATCTGGTTTTGCTAACCAGTCCTATTGTAATAAACGCACAAAAGCACTGATGCAACGTGTAATATAGTCTAATTTAGGCAAATAATGTATTTGTTTGTCTGTATTGGATAAAGAAGATAAACAACAACGGTTCACAACAAAATATAATTGATTCATTAAAATATTCAAGCACAAATATCAGTCAAAACATAGCATTAGCACATGTGTTGATAGCATTGGTTTCACTTCATCAGCTTCAGATTGCGCTACCACTATACTGTTAATAAAAACCTTTCGTTGTACTAACTTGTATATATGTACGTAATATTAGAAAACATATTTAATAATGAACATTTAAACAAACACAATTATTCAGTGCCTGTCTCTTACCTTCTAGAAATGTGCCATAACGCCTCTTCCGGTTATTCGCTCACTGAATGACGTTTGTGTATAAAAGGCTTCTGGGATATGTAGTTGTACATGTTCCTGCCGTTTTCTGGAAGACTGATTTGTGTTTCGTCATTATTAAAATGAATGGACATTAAGACGATGGACAAAATGTATTTTTTTAAATGAATATTTATGGATCAAGATTATTTGTATAATGTGGCGTGCTGTATGATATTTGTCAGCGATTTACGTTAGGTACATAAATCTGCAGCATATTTATAAATAGTATTAAAGGCAGGGTAGGCTTTTTTCCAGAAACGTTTGTGTTATGCTGGTTCTAGAAAATCTTTTCATATCTATCAATCAGTACGTAGTCTCTAAATAGTCGAAATATATTTATATTTTTATATATCTTCAATAGAGGGGCCAGGACAATAAAATGTTTGTCCAATCATTGCATTTGGTCCTACTTGGATGTCCTGCTTGCCTGTCAGATTGTTTAGGCTTCATTTGTTGGAGGAGGCGTGGCTTGAAAAGCGCTTAGAAGGGCGGGTGGTATGCTTTCTGAGCTAGGTTGCTTTGCTAGTTTTGCACACAAATAATAGGCTGATTTATTTCTGGTATCACATGTTTATTGTGGTCCAAACACTGCCGAAAGTAATAATACACAACGTGAGTAAACAGTAGTTTGCAGCACGCTGATTAATGCTGGCAGTGAATCGTTCATGTTGTCTCACTGTCGCCACCTTGTGTCACACGTCTGTATGCATATTTATGTGACTCACCTTACAAGATCACTTAAATCTATATCACTACAGCAGCCTCTTCAAAACTGCCTACCCAACCTTTAAATGTTAATCAGGTTGATCTAAATCAGCTCAATTTCACAGCCCATAGGGACAAACAAGCGTTTTATAAAGTGCTGTTTATTGCTTTAAAAAATCATGTGAAATAAAAATATGTTCAAATTATCTGACCCTGAGAAATGATCAAGGCAACCACAGTTTTCTACAAATAACCATAGTTACGAAAATGATTTAAATACCAAAAAAATCTTAATTCTCTTGATCCAATTTTAGTTATGATTTTTACCAAAGCAAAAATAAATGTAATAACTATTAAAGCAGAAACCACAGTTACCAAGGCCAGGGAATATGGTATATATTGTAAGCCATTGTATCTTGGGTTCCTGTAGTTCATTTAGTAGAGCATTGTGTTGGCAGTGTGCAGCTTGTGGGTTTAATTCCGAAGAAAACATTCTGATACAATACATAAATTGACTTGTAAGTTGCTTAAAATTGGATAAAATTGTCTGCCAAATGTAAATATTGTTTACACGTTTTGCATGTGTGACGTTTTGTCCCAAGCAAACCAACAGAACAGGAATATTCCTGTGAAGCTGATCAGAGTTTTGGCAGATTTCCTTTCCCACTTCCGAGTTCTCACTTGGGCAGCGTGATGTGTTGAGGAGCTGTGAGAGTGACATGACAGACAGTTCTGGCTCATATTGCTTCCAGCTATGTGGTCGTGTCTGGCTTGTCTTTGGACCACCTGGTGGATCCTGGCACAGAAGAAGACCATATAACTCACTGAGAGGATGAATATGACTGTAAAATATAACTTAAGATGAACTGTTTACACATATATTTTCAGTGCATGACTTCATGTTTTCCATTGAAATCACAGTGAGTGACAATCAGTAAAAATAAAAGGACAAACACAGATGGAAATAGTAACAGAAGTCTGATTGTGTGCATGTGCATGTGTGATATGCTGGTATGCTCTTCTGTGATACATTTGCATTTAAATATAGAGGCAGTGCCATGCGTGACATTCAGAAGGAAATGAGCGATGCAGACGACCCCTCCCCTCATGTGTAATATAAGTAGCATGAAATCCTTGCCATTAATAATAAGAGGTCAAATTATTGGGTGGGATTACATGCCTCAATGAGGGGATTATTTTCACTTCTGCACGAGGGTGTAATGTCTAAACATTGTTTAAATTATTCTTTATATTTTTTCCTTTTAATAAAATGTGTTTTATCCTTTTGATTTTACATATTGACATGTCCACATGTAACCATCACAGTGTAACCTATAAAGACCTAAAGAACTGACCTAAAGACCTAAAAAACTGCAGTTATACAGGCCATTGAATGTATTTTGCATAAGATGTCAGCTTTATAAATACTGATGTGGTGTGGACACCTATAAAAACTTTCATGGTTTTGATGTCTAGTAAGTCACATTTATCAATAACGTAAACAATGACAACAGGGATTTTCACAAATAAAATGTATTTCTTTATTATGCCTTTATGTTTTGAGAAAAAATGTCTTTACGTATTATAGCACACTGTATAACATAACCAATAAATGGTCCACATAGTACATAAAATGTACAGCAGAGAAACACTAACTTGGCAGATAAAAATTCAAACACAACTGAACTTACCTTGGGAAACAGTTTCTTGTATATTCAGTGAATATCTGGCATTAGATGTAAAACCAATTTTTATGTTTAATGAGTAATCGCAAAAAGCGTGTAAAGCACATATACATCTAGAAGGGAATAACCATTTTGTTTAGCTCACCCACATGGTTTGTCCCTTCTTATTAATACTTTCTGATACTATATGTATCTGTGACCTTTGTATGCCATCTGTTTGTTTAATCTAAAGTATTTTGCAGTGATCCAGAAAATCTAAATCAGGGGACAAAAACACCCTCAACTATTGAACAGACGCTTCATGGCTTTATCTCAAACTGTGAATTCAATTAAGGAATCTTAACCAGCCTAAGAGGGATTACAATAAATCTGGCACAACTTGAAGACAAACTGGTAAACATGAAGATCCAAAAGAGAACTGAAAGAGGTTAATAGATCAGTAAACTGTTGATTCTCACAGCTGTGCGCATTACATACAGAAGGAAACTTGATCCCTTTAAACACACAAACATGGCTAAAATCACCTCCAGTGCACAGAATACGTACTTCTAAACTACAAACTCTTTCTTATCTACAAACCTACAACAGCATGTATGCGTAACACATATAACAGGTGTGAGAAAAGGGAAAAAGTTGTTCGCAGTTTGTGTTTTTCAACAACAAAATATATCCACCATCTGTTTAATATCAATAGCTACAACAACTCTGAAATTCACAATAACTAAATATATTCCCCCATCCTTTTAATAACAATAGCTACTACAGCTCCTAAATTCACAATGCAGGCATGCATGACACGATGCACTATTTGTTGCACGTCCACAATAATGCATTTAATTCATTCAGAAGGAAAATTGCTGGGATGAAAGTGACTATTGACACCGAGCTACATCGCAGTCTCAGGTGTGGATCTGGATTTCGGTCCGTGCTCCGCCTCTCCCTTCGCATTTTGTCCATTAGCATGCTGAGGTCCTTTGGAATTGGGCCCATTAGAGAACAGCAAAGTCATTCTGCTGGGTTTGCAGGGACTCTGGTTTACTGCCCTAGAGCTGGGCCTCTTCATACCAGGGCTCCCAGATAAGGAGGGAGAGTTGCAGGAACCCCAGCCTGGAAGATGACCTGATGCCTGCCGAGATCCCACACCTCTGCTGAAACACGGACTGGGCTGCATCGGGGCCAGGGTCTGCTGACTGCCATTCAGACAGACGGAGCTTGTGTCCGTGTAGCTCTGATTTGCGGAACCAGAGTGAACTCTGTAGTTGTACGCCTTCCACCCCTGTTGTTTTCTCTGCTGACACTGGCACCGCAGGATCCGAATGAAGGCCTGCTTGAACTCACGGTTATAACAGGGGTAGATGATGGGGTTCAGGCAGCTGTTAAAGTAACCCAACCAGAAGATGACTTTGAAGATCGTCTCAGGAAGACGTAGGCTCTCGTTAAAGGATCCTAAAAAGGAGGCAAATAAAAGGTCTTTGGTTGAACTGTATGTGAAATGCTTCCTGTTTTATCCGTTACCAACAGATGGCAGACATTATCAACAAAGCTGAACTGACAAGAGCTATACAGAGGTGAGCGTTCAGTCCATCCAAGTTATTTTTAAACACACAGAAATATCAATATCTGTCATCACACCGGGCGCCTCATTTATAAAATGCTGCATTGAAACCGTCCTACGTTTGATCTAAGATTGTTTCTCAAATGTGGATACATGTGATTCAGAGAACAAACATAAGCAGGGTTTCACTTCCAGATGTGAAACACGAGCCCTCTCTTTCTTTGTTCTTTTTATTACTGATGCTTAGATTTTAAAACACCTGCAGTACTCTCACTTAAGTAAAAGTGTGCACTAGAACCTTTTTTAGAACCTCACATGACACTAGGTACTTTTCCACATCAAAGACTGTTTTTATAAATCTAAATGTTGGTGTATATTATATATATGTAGCGTATGTTTGCTTTAAGAACAAATGTGTGCATTAGCAGATTTTATAAATGAGGCCCCATCCAGATCCATCATTATCAGCAGTTTTTTAAAAATCAGAAGTTTCTCAATATGTAAAACCAATACAGTAAATCAGGACAAAGTAAAATAAATGAGACAAATCAATCAATTTATTTGTGTTCAAATAGGCTTTGTATTATTTTATCTTATATCTTTTCAAACCATTTATTTTCTTAAGCTTTTAATTCAAGTGGGATAAGTCTGTCTGTCGTTAAGCGTCTATTTTTGAACATAATTCATAAAGAGCTTAATCTGAATATTCTGTTCCTTGCTGTGCACTCTGTACGCTTTTATTAAAATAATCTATTATCAAGTTCTTAAATTTAAAAAATTTACATGTTAAAATGCTTTTACAATTTTATTCCAGCTACTTCAAGCTCATATCTATTTGCCACAAGCCGGAAAACCACGGACCGTTTCCGAGGTGCCATTTTCAAACTGCAGATCTTTCTCAGGTTCCTATTCCCCCAGGTTTTCAGAACATTAAAAAAGGTCACGAAGATCTATCATACTTTTCCAGACTCTGGCTTCTAGCTCATCTCTGCTCATGAGTTTACTTACTCTTCCCTGAGGAGTTCACCACTTTTTCACTCCTCTGTAAATGCCTGCTGCTTAGCTCATAGCCTTTTTTGGCGTTTGTCTCCTCTGCTCTGATCCTATAGGCTTATCATCTTGCTAATTAGAAAACATGCTATTAAAGTAAACAAACGCAGAGTCTGTTATTCAAACGGTTTGCTTGTATATATCAAATTAAAGTATTATGATATTGTTATGCTGTAGAGTTCTCATGTAAAAGAACAGAGTGGATAAGATTCGAGGTGGGAGATTTGAATGCGTGTCAGTTGAGAGTCAAATGAGTCTTTGGTTCATTACCACACTTCAAAAACAGCCACAGGTGTGAGGCTTCAAATCAGCTTCTCTCCCTGCTAGCAAGTCAATTGTTCCATTAAATTAAGATGTTCCTGTTCCTACCATCTCTAAATCACATGTCACTTAGACGTCTCTCAGCCAGGGCACAGCTGTAATTTAAAAGCAGCCTTCCCTATAAGCGAACAACTGAGTCAACAAATCATCATGCATCTTGTAGACACCTCTAAAGTCTGCAGGGAACTTATTTGTTTCCTTAAGTGAGTGCCTTCAAATCTGTTAACCTGTTGACATTTAGAGAAACCTTATACGATATTGTCATGTTATATTTTGTTGAGCAGGAGCGCTTTATGTTATTTAGGTAATTGGTGATTAAATTAAGATTAAAAATAATTACTAAGTGCCTGGAGAAAACACATTGCTTGATAGATACACTCTCGCATGGCCTGGTGGCAAAGCGCTCATAGATTTTTCAATTATGTGTATTCTCAAACTCAATTTGGCCAAGCCTCTTGCCATACAGAAAATAATTGATTTACGCTCAAGGTAATAAATTGCTCTTTGCATGCCTTATGAACTGTAACATAGATGAGACTTTAACTGCCTGTCTGTACAAAACATTTGTGAAAATACTGAATAAAATCATGGATGTCTTTTTTCAAATTAAATGTCATGCAGAATGTGTTTTTAATAAAATTAAATGTTGGCAAAAAAGATCAAAACTCAGATGGTAAATTGCAAGCAACAATGACCAAACTGTTTCTCCAAAATCTATAGAAGGCAAATTTAATTAACATCGCATATAAAAACAAAGACACGCCTCAGAGGTCAAACACATGGAATATATTTTCCTTTGAATTATTTTTTCCTCACTTATTTGTAGGAAAAACATAACTGCCCATCTCCTAATATGACCCTTCAGAAGGTCATTGGGAACAGAACCTATGGGTCAAAAAGTGATTATAGGAGGGCGTTTAAATTTTGACCAGATTGGGGGATATTGTGGTGGGAATTGTACCTCTTCTATATTCCCACACCTCACCAGAAACCTCCGGGTTCAGATACAATGTGAGCCTGGGAATGAGAAGTTTGAAGACATTGGCATCTCTGCTGCATTCCACTAGAAGACCTCAGCAAGATACAGGGACCTGATTCAAATGACACATCCAATGTCCACACTTCAGGTTAGTTCCATTTCGGACATAATGGAAATTCCGGTATATTAAAGTAATTGCAGAACTTTTAACACATCAAATCTACATAAGAATAAAATACACTACAAAATATTCATTGGAAATGTGAGTCATAAACTAAGTACCCTTGCTTATCCTTCCCAATCTGTCTAGCTGTCTGTTACGCATTTACAAAACGAAATGCTGTGAGTATACAGCAGGCAATATTTATTAAAGCGTTAAACTAGCTTTTGATACTAAGACAAAATCTGTCTTTTACAAATCAAGACGTACATAAATAGATCAACTTCTGCTATGTATGTCAGCTTGTTTATATTATGAATATACTATGCAGAAAGTCATAATTATTATGCCAGAGAGAACATGTTGATTCTCAGGAATGTTTAAGACAGCCAAATGTTAAACTGGGAGTAAATCATCAGGCTGTAGTTACTTCACCAAGAAAAGAACATGAATTAGCTAAACAAGCGCTTGAGCTGGAGACACATAGTTTTTTCTGGCATCAGCATCACATTCTAGTAAGTCAGAAGTGTCACTATCTTGACATTCAATCTGTAATATAATTGCTTATTTTGAATGTCAATAATAACGTGACTGTACGAATGACATTCAACTGTGTATGATAACCTCGCAAGTTTTATTAGTAACTACCCAACCAAAACAAACGGACACTATCATTTTATTGTGGTCTCATGTGTTTGCCACACATTTATATAACAACCCATAACCACCAGTGTATTCACCCATACAGTGTGTCCTTCTTTAATAATAATGATGGGGTTTCCTGCTT
>JAZGTJ010000778.1:41571-79699 GCA_036877575.1 Botia almorhae | reverse complement strand
GCATGTGAAACTTTCCACCCTTCATTTCAGGACCTTCCACATCGACTTCAGCACCTGGTGATTTTAACTTGGGCAAGGAAACATCAAGTTTAGGCATTTTAAACTTTCCTCCTTTACCCGCACGTCCCTTAACATCTACATCTTCTGTACTTGCAGTAGGAAGAGAGATATCTGTAGAGGGCATGTGAAACTTTCCACTCTTTGTATCAGGACCTTGAATGTCAACTTCACCCCCAGAAGCTGTTAACTTGGGCAAGGAAACGTCAACTTTAGGCATTTCAAATTTTCCTCCTTTTCTTGCATGTCCCTCAACATCTATATCTCCTCCTACTCTTGGTAGAGAGATATCTATAGAGGGCATGTGAAACTTTCCACCCTTCATTTCAGGACCTTCCACATCGACTTCAGCACCTGGTGATTTTAACTTGGGCAAGGAAACGTCAACTTTAGGCAATTCAAATTTTCCTCCTTTCCCTGCATGTCCCTCAACGTCTACATCTCCTCCTGCTCTTGCTGTTGGTAGAGAGATATCTATAGAGGGCATGTGAAACTTTTCATGCTTCATATCAGGACCTTCCACATTGATTTCAGCACCTGGTGATTTTAACTTGGGCAAGGAAACGTCAGGTTTAGGCATTTCAAATTTTCCTTCTTTTCCCGCATGTACTTCAAAATCTACAGCTCCTCCTACTCTTGCGGTTGGTAGAGAGATGTCTATAGAGTGCATGTGAAACTTTCCACCCTTCATATCAGGACCTTCCACATTGATTTCAGCACCTGGTGATTTTAACTTGGGCAAGGAAACGTCAATTTTAGGCATTTCAATTTTTCCTCCTTTTCTTGCATGTCCCTCAACATCTACATCTTCTCCTGCTCTTGGTAGAGAGATATCTATAAAGGGCATGTGAAACTTTCCACCCTTCATATCAGGACATTCCACATCAATTTCACCACCTGGTGCTTTTACATCAACTTTAGGCATTTCAAATTTTCCTCCTTTCCCTTCATGTCCTTCAACATCTAGATCTCCTCCTGCTCTTGCTTTTGGTAGAGAGATGTCTATAAAGGGCATGTGAAACTTTCCACCTTTGATATCAGGACCTTGAACGTCAGCTTCACCCCCAGAAGCTTTTAACTTGGGCAAGGAAACAGCAACTTTAGGCATTTCAAATTTTCCTCCTTTTCTTGCATGTCCCTCAACATCTACATCTCCTACTGCTCTTGCTCCTGGTGGAGATATATCTATAGAGGGCATGGGAAACTTTCCTCCCTTGATATCAGGACCTTCCACATCGATTTCACCACCTGGTGATTTTATCTTGGGCAAGGAAGAGTCAAGTTGAGGCATTTTAAATTTTCCTCCTTTTGCTGCATGTCCCTCAACATCTGCATCTCCTTCTGCTCTTGCTTTTGGCAGAGAGATATCTATAGAGGGCATGTGAAACTTTTCTCCCTTGATATTAGGACCTTCCACATCGATTTTACCCCCAGAAGCTTTTAACTTGGGCAAGGAAACATCAAATTTAGGCATTTCAAACTTTCCTCCTTTTCTTGCATGTCCCTCAACATCTACATCTGCTCCTGCTGTTGGTAGAGAGATATCTATAGAGGGCATGTGAAACTTTCCTCCCTTGATATTAGGAGTTTCCACATCGAATTTACCACCTGTTGATTTAAGCGTGGGCAAGGACACATCAAGTTTAGGCATTTCAAATTTTCCTCCTTTCCCTGCACGTCCCTCAACATCGACATCTCCTCCTGCTCTTGGTAGAGAGATATCTACAGAGGGCATGTGAAACTTTCCTCCCTTGATATCAGGACCTTCCACATCAATTTCATCACCTGTTGATTTTAAAGTGGGCAAGGAAACATCAACTTTAGGCATTTCAAATGTTCCTTCTTTCCCTGCACGTCCCTCAACATCTACATCTCCTGCTATTGCAGTTGATAGAGAGATATCTATAGAGGGCTTGTGAAACTTTCCACCCTTGATTTCAGGACCTGCAAGTTCAACTGCAGTCCCAGATGCTTTTATCTTGGGCAAGGAAACATCAAGTTTAGGTGTTTCAAATTTCCCTCCTTTTGCTTTATGTCCTTCAATATTTACATCTCCTCCTGCTGTTGCTGTTGGTAGAGAAGATTTCACTGCAGGCAATGATACAACAATGGATGTCATTTTACTGTTCTCACCTTTGATTGGTGGGTCTTCAGTACTGATTTCCCCTTTAAATAATTTCATTTTCGGAAGTGAGACATCTACATATGGCATTTTGAAATTGCCTCCTTTGACAGATGGGTCTGCTACCTTAACATTCCCCTCTGCTTTGCCTTTAGAAAGTAAAATATCCATTGATGGCATACCAAACCTTTCCACTTTTACTTCTGGCCCCTCAGTTATGTCACTGTCAGGTAATTTCACATTGGGTAAAGAGACATCACCTCCAGGCATGTTATCAGTTTCTTGAACTACAATTTCATCCTTAGAGGTTGTTATTTTTGGAAGTGATATATCCATTTTTGTCATTTCAAATTTTACTCCTGTATCTGCATATCCTTCAGTGTTAATGTTTTTTGAAGTCACCTTTGGTAGTGACACATCCAATGTAGGTAGACTAATGTCAACATCTGATGTCTCTATCTTGGGGACTGCAATATCAAGTTTGGTGAGTGATATCATATGGCCTTTGACCATGGACCCATCAACATCATCTCCAAATTTTTGTTTTGTGTCAAGGTTTAGCTTTGTTATTGATGTATCAAGTTTGGCTGTTCTTATTTTTGTTCCTTTCACATTTAAATCAGGCATTTTAGCTTCTTTAAATTCAGTTGTACCCTTAATCTTTAGGGGATCCAAATCCACATGTGCTGGTTTGATGTCAACTGTGGGCATTTTTGGTTTATTTTCAGGTGTATCAGTTTTCTCTCCATCAATTTCATCTGAGTGACATGAAAGCCTCACCTTTGGTAATTTAATCTTTTGCACTGACATTTTTGTATCAGGCACATCTATAATCATCTTAGGCATCTTTGTCTCAGGGCCCTGTGCCTTTCCTTTAACTCCAATTTCAATATTAGGGACATTGGTCTGAGCCTTTCTCTGCATTTTAAAATCAAACTCTGTTGATGGAGGCTTTAATTTGGCATCTAGCTCTTGTACCTCAGAGTTGTCATTTGAAGACTGTACATCTAATTTTGACTTTTTAATTTTGGGGAAATTAATTCCAAATTTTGGACCTTTCGCTTTAGCCTTTAGCTTTGCTCCAGAGCTCTCTGCATCACCCTCATGTGTTGAAACATCTATATTGACATTCTCTTCACCTACAGCAGCATGCATTGCTTTTATCCGTGGAAATCTGATCTTCCTCTTTTTCCTAGTAACCGTGGGCACACCTTCCAGCTGCCCTGATACATCAGCAATGGCGGGCCCACCTTTTCTTGTCTTGAATTTTGGCAAAACAAACTCAACATCAACAGGACTTAGGTCTGATCTGCCTTCAGTGTCCAGCTGTGCTCTTGCTTCTGCCTTTTTGTTCTCTTTCAGTCTTTTTAATCCAAATCGTCCTCCTCTTTTTTTCTTGGCTTTAAATGGTTTCACACTTTTGACACTCTGCAAGACAAAGTTCATCATTCCTTCTCTACTGTTATGATCTAGCGTTAAATGATTAGAATTCGAATAAAATTGTATTGTATAGCAATGTTTAGATTGTACCATTCTTTGCATCTTGGCCTTAGGACCTCTGAGCTCAAGATTTTGTGCACCTGGACGTATGCTGACATCACTTTCTGGCACAGTCCTCTTCAAAAAGAAGGACACTTTGTAGGGTTCTGCACACTGGAGAATTTTTAATGCATCCTCATATTTCACATTATCAAAATACACCCTGGCACTTAGCAGTTGATCACCTGCAATAACACATCATCAAAATTATTCACAATTTACATGTCCTAACATTGATCATTTATATCACATCATGCCAGGAAACAGAAGGACAGGTGGTGCTCAGTATGAAAATATTGTACATTGAAGATAATAAGGTTGAAGTTATTTCTCTTCCTTTCCTTCTGAAGAACAATGGTTTGAAGCATCTTTATAATGTATTTGACATTGTGCTTTGTAATGTTAAACACAGTCCCTTGGTACCTTTCTGTAGGCTGAGGTGCTTGGCTGCTGGGGAGTCTTTTAAGACCTCTTTGATGAAGATGCCTCGCTCTCCCCCACCCACCACACTGTACCCACTAGCTCCAACCTCGGCGTGTGTTTCAACAACCACCTCAACAAGCTCTGACAAATGGCTATCCCTCTCCACCTGTTATAATTACAAAAGAAGACATGCATTTTACAAATAATTATAACTGACTTTAAAAGAATCCAGGTCATTTAAATGAGAAAACTGAAGGTTTTCCAAAAATAAATTATAAATGCTAATTGTCAGAGATCATTTTCTGGGCCTGAAGTGCTCATATTCTACAATAGTGCTTTCAAAAAATATATTGAGAACTGTTTATGTTATTTTATGAATATTGTGTTGTGTTACCTCATTTTTACTGTCCTTGGAGTTTTCATCCATGTTGGTGAGAGTGGAGTGGGTTTCTCTAAGATGGCTTCTCTTCTCACTCAAAACTCGTTTTAGTTCAGCATGGAGCTTTTCCTTCTGAAGCTTGCAACAGATGGTGAAATTACTATTTCGAAAGGTTTCAGATTTGGTCAATGAAATTAACCCAAAAGACAGTTTACATTCTTACAAATTCATGAGATCACACCCCAATATGAAAACCCTATTTACTCTGTGGTTAATGTTTCTGAGTGGATGAGCACATGCAGCGCTTAAAATATTGCTTAAGGTACTCACGATTCTCTCTGGACTGTCTTGTTCATCTGCAGAGATACATTGGAGTGAAGCCAAATGAGGGCCTAAGAGTGGCCTGTTTAAGGGGGGAGACCGCCGCTTGTTGTTTACCTATTCATAAAGGAGCAAACAAAGCAGCCATCAGATAATGTAACACCCATCTGCCATTGGCTTTGAGGTGGTGGTTGTTTTGTGTATACCTACAGGTGAATCTGTGGCTTCAGGATTCCCATGACTGTCCTCTCTGTCAGAGTCTGAAATTAAAGTAGGTTTACAAGGTAAGGCAAAGGTAAAGGAAGCAATCAGGCATAGTGAGTGATTATATTTGTAGTAATGCAGAGCATTCACTTATTAATTTAATGTATAAGAGACCATAGTACAAAATAAAACACATAACTACACTACATCACTGCTCATGGCTGACTGTTTTTTGTAGGATATTTGTGTCCTTGATATGTTTTATGTAGTAAGGCATTTTATAAAAAGACTTACGGCACTAAATAGACTGTTCAGCTGTGGCTGTGTTCACAATATAGTTAAGCATCATATGCCTTAGTGCTTAATTAAAGATAATAATCCTAAAACATCCCTAATGATATTAAATGATCTGCAGACATCTGCAGCCGACTACATGTGCTTTAATCTGTGAGGCTAAGAAAAGGTTCCTCTTCACTCTCCTGCCCTGTTATAAATTAAGTTACCAGCAGGTTACTAGGCCTGCAAACAACAGCCCCTCTCAATCTGCATGGTCCTCATTCCACATGCAATGCTGGTGTCTGTTATCCATCCCTGCCGTAAGATAACACAAAACTAGCATGAGGAGATCAAGCAGTAATTTCTAATGGGCTCAGACACCCACGCTAAATAACCTGTTACACAAGACAGGTGTCCTTTTATTTCACTTTTATTTCACTATGGCAGTTTTTTAGGCATTTGCAGATTTTAATCCCTTGACAATAAAAAAACCTGCCGTGGGCACACAGCTCTTACAGATCTTAAAATGTACAAAAAACAATAGTCACAGTTTACCACATGAATTCCCCAGAGAAGCATTGTATTGCTCAGAGGTTGCTCTTTCATAGCTCAACAGACCTTATTCAGTTATATTTTATTTAAGGTAACGTGACTAATGTAGCACAGTTCAGCTGGTGTTGGAAAAATTAACGGCCTTCTCTGAGACATAAAGTAAGAAACTCTCTAAATGCAATCAACGTACCACAAGGAATGTTTCTGGAAAAGTAAAAAAAGGGAAAATGGTAAAATATTTGCTTGCAAACTTGTTTGTGGATTTGTATGTATGTGATTGAAAGAAACAGCTGTTCCCTAGTGATGCCCTGTGTCCAGAGGAGGGACTAGAACACTGGAATAGTGCTGCATATATCTGATCTTTATATAAACACATGCTGCCCTGACCTACATCTGCTTCTGTAATAACTACACTATCAACACCTTGCTACTAATGCTGCTACAGAGGTAACAGGGAAGCTAAACTTAAGCTAATGAATACAACCATGTTTGAAAAGCATAATTCGTAAAGCAACATGAATTTGGTTCAAGAAAATGCCCAAAATATGCAGAGCAACAATATATTAAATTAATATAATACAATATTCTTGTTCATTATTTGTTTTATTTAATAGTTTTTTATGACTTTGCTATAAAATGTTAATAATAAAGAATATGTATGTCCAAACCTTTGACTGGTTGTGAATGTAACTGCATGAACCTTTATTACAATTTATGAAAAATGCAATACAAGTTGGGTTGTTGTCAGATTTAAACCAAACATCTCAACCTTCACTGTTCATCCTATTGACTAAACAAGGCAGCCATTTAAAGCAGAGGATAGAGACAATTTTATTGTGCTTGATTCAATTTAGTCACAAGATCATTATATATAAGAATAGGCACTTGTTACTAAGTGCCATCAAGAACCGATGGCATAACTAGCTTCTTGCAAAGGTATTTTTGCATCCTTAAATAAAGATACAAGATACAATAGTCCAGAATAAACATAAATGCTGTGATGGTTCACAAAAACCGCCTGAAAAATCTTTTAGGGTCTATAAAAAGATCTATGGGTTTTAGAAAAATAAACTTGATAAAGGACACCAATATTTGATATCAGTTTAAGAGGGCAATACAGGAAAACACTCTTTAGCATTAATGGCGTTCAAAGATCTGAGACTACAATTTCTGGGGACTGAATTTGGATTTAAATGTGGACGTTCCAGAGCTATAACTCTGATTGGTACTTTGGTGCATGTGTAAGGCTTCTGAAATTCTTGTTCTTGGGATACCATGTTTATTTAGTATTGTGTGAAACTGAGAGTTCATTTTACTATACAAACAAAAATGTAAGATGCAATATGTTGCTAATTAGAACATAAATCACTTTGCCTAATGTAAACCTGTTGTTGTGAAGATAAGGTATTATAAATAAAGCCATTGCTAGCTGTGTGGGTAAAAGCAGCTTTAACAAGGAAAACATGTTTTCTTTTTCTTTAAAAATTTACAAATTTGTCAGAAATGTTCTCTCAGCACGTACATCTGGCCTCAGGGGAGGTATACATGATGGATGTTGCGTCTCCTGAGGGTGTGTGAGGAAATGCCTTCCTATTAAACAGGAAACTAGGATATTTCTTGAGATTATATAAACACCCAACACCAATTTTAAGACAGAAACAAATGCTGAGAATGCTAGAATGATGTCACATTGCTAGAACAGAAACACACAATCACCTGTTTCCTTTGGGTTTTAAATTCAGATCAAAATATACAAAATAAACTAAAACACATATTCACATTGTCAGATCTTAGTCACCAATAATATAGTAATTAATTATATGTTGAAACATATAATATATACTTGTATAAGTATATTGCAATTTTTAACATCAGCATGCTCACTGTACTTTTGATACTACTGTATCAAAAATATCTGTGATGAGTGGGTAACATTAATCCTTCCTAACAAACCCACATTCAAAATGCATCCGTAGTAATGACTACACCTGAGGTTAATGTGCCAGGGCACCTGTGTGAACTTCAAAATGATGAATCCACTAAAATCACCTGGACATCAGATGGTAAAAGCAATCACGATTTAGTTGGATCTAAGAAATGCTTTAGAATAATTTATTTGGAGATTCCATTTTGTTTCATATTTTATCTAATTCATTTTAAAGTGTGGCTTAATTCTCCAAATAGTTTTTGGCACCACTGTTCATAATTTATAATTGACTAGGTTAATAAGGTGAAATAAGAATTTTTTAGGATCGTATTCATAACAGCAACACAGCCTTAACAATACATATAAAGCTGTGATCTGCTTGTTCCTCTTCTTCCAAACAGTAAGTCACTGGCATGCAGGACTCGACATATTTTAGCATAACAACCTATCTATAGCGACATCAACAAGGCTTAACTCCAAGCCCACATACCCTGGCCCACTGCACAGTTGGAAGAGTGTCCCATCAGCGCATCTGACTCTCTAAACGTGGCAGGAATGCCACTAGTATCACACACACAGACATTATTCCCATACTAATGCTGGGAGGAGCAAGCTTATGGCTATATATTTTAAGCTTATGAAGCATACAGTGTTTATCAAAACATATCAAACATTGCTGGTAGAGTCTGCTGGTAGAGTCTGCAATAATTCATTGGTTTAGAGTACATTCAAATTAGAATTAAATAAAAATTAAATAATAATAAAGATAATTAATTGACCACATATGCAATCTTGGTTGTTTTGGTTCTTGTTGACTGGTGCTTTAGGACAGATCTGTTTTAAAGATTCTGCACTGTTAATCACATGGTGCTATCTTAACTATGGCATTTCGGGGCATGGACTTCATGTAGTAGAGTGAGACTCTGATCTTATGACCAGGGACTGCAGCTGTTGCAACCATGCAAAACTAATACCAGTCAGAGACACACACACACACACACACACACACACACACACACACACACACAGTACGTGTGATGGTAGTAATGTGCACGAGAACACTGGTGTGCTTATAAGCTTCATGACTGCTGTATAAACATATTTAAATCAGCATTATCAGCATTAATGTATGAGTTTCTCAAATGAACTTCTAAAAACCTCATTTAACAAAAACCTGTACAACAAAGTTGATATCCTAAAAGAAATACTTTGCCACCAAAACAATAACTACACCAGTAGTTATCTGTCAAAGTTAAAGATCAGCAAGTATTATTTATTTGGTCTTTAACTCCTAATCTGTGAGTTACAAAGAACTCTGACTGTTCTACAAGTACTCCAGTAAAATTGTCACTATTGAATGCAAATACTGCAGCTGTAACAGAATATGAATGTCAATCTAAAAGTCAGCAGTCTGAGAGTGTTGTTACTGAAAACATCTAGAAAACACTCCAAGCAGCAATGCAGCAGATTGTCAAATACAATTACAGAACCTACCTTTATTTATTGTTTTCTTGTCTAGCACAGATGGAATCACTCTCAATTATTCCCTTAGTCACAAACTCCTTCTCCCCCCACTCACAGCCTGCTTATTTTCTGACTGACCCGCACTGATAGGGAAATTTGCAGTAGTATTATGGGTTCTGTCAGGGGAGGCGGTCAGCAAGCCAATTGGATAAGGCCACTGGCATGACCCATATACAGAGGCTGAGTGGGCAGAGCAGGAGAGGTGAGAGGTCATATAGAACTGACAAGCAGTCTACAATGATGATACAAACAATAAAATGGCTTTCGTCTGATGAAAGTACTGAAGTTTCCTGTAAAGCCAACGAACTTCTAAAAACAGAAAAATTCCTACATCTGGAAAAGTGAACGTTGTCAGGAAATATTTTTGTCCCCCAAACCCAAATTAAAGGGAAATTTAAAGCGTCACTTTTTTGGGGGTGAAGGGGTTTCTTAACACCCAAATGTTCTAGCGTGAGGCTAGTGCTTGCCTATGTAGTGTTCTGTTCAGCAGCGAGATGCGATCTACCTGTTTTTTTGGGCATATCGGCCAGGTTAAAACTGAGCTGGGGTGATGTCCAAACAACTCGAACAGATCACAAAACACGGAGAAAATTCTTTAGCCCCGCTGTGTGGATCGGTAGAGTCAAAATAGCACTTGAAGCTTCCAGCCAGCCGCTCATGGGTGTCAAAGGTTGGGGTGTGCACATTTTTGTATTTAAACAATAACAGCATCACAACAAAGTGTAGTTTAAACAAGCATAATGGGTTGGATAAGCAGGAGGTTTAAACGAGGTGGGGCAGCTTCCCTGGCATAAAGTGAGGTGTCCAGTTTGTTAACTAATGCACCTATCAGCAGAATAGATAGCCAAGAATTTAGAGCAGACAGCTGGACATGGACCTCATGTGACAGTGATGTAATAAAAGACTACATGATCACATGACATCTCCAAAGCAAACTATAGGGCAGACCCTAAATTAAATTCTTTATATGCTTTAGTCGGCATATTGTCACAGAATTTCAGTGATTCTCTAAAAATATATAAGGCAGGCTGTAATGTTTTGTATGTAATCTTTGTTTTTATATGTAATCTATGTAATTTTTGATTCATGTACAGAGATCCTGTTAAACATCATGGGATTACAGAAACAATTTGTTCTCTGAATGTGAAAGTGTGATTAGTGCGAATGCAGAATCAAAATCCAACATAAAATGAGCTTAAATTGCCTCGTTTTAGGGAGACAATGACCTCACATATTTGCTTTTTGCAACCTCCACTTAATGACATTGAAGTTAAAAAATAATGGCTTCTAAAAATAAAATCCATACCATACACCATAAAGTCTAATGACCATCACTATTGTATTTGTAGTTCTCTATCCAGCTGGACACACCACTTTTATTTGGTTAATACACAACGATGTAAAATCGCATAACAGTGCCCAACAGTACATTTATGTACAAGTATTGTAAGGCAAATTGATCATAATATTTGTATAGACATTGAGATAATAATATAAGAATATAAACACCTAAATGTAAAATGAAATGGCAACAAAAATGCTTTAGATTCTTTGTGTATCAATTAAAAAATAACAAAATAACAAAAAAATAACAAAATAACAAACAAGACCCACCTGCATTGGAAGAGGGTGTCAAGGTAACACGGAAGATCCCTCGCAAACACTCACACATGGCAAAGGATGGCAAGACTTACACTTACACTGAACATGCATACATGGATACTACAGGTGAGATGTTGGGTTTCCTGGGTCTCCTCCTGGATGCCGTAAGCAGAACAGTTCCAGCTAGGAAAGAGGATCACTGACCCAGGATGAGAAGGGAAAAAAGATACATGAGGGCTAAGCGATAGAGACCAGATGTCATGGGGGGGGTCAGTGATGAATGATAGTGTGGTGGAGAGAGAAAAAAGATGGATGGACAGGGCAACAACAGGGAGACAGGACAGAATGTTGCATTAGCTAGCACTGAGAGTCAGCAGTTTACTGGCCCCTGACTAAAGCTCCTGTCTTTTGTTCACCAGCCCTGTGGCTTTACTTCTGGCCCAGTAGGGCCTTGTTTGTGGGCTTAGTGAAAAACAGCCATCTAACGCTTCTGTCTGACAGAGCTCAACAGCATCCACAATATAATTAAAAAAACACATTCCTGACTCACATAGGCACAAACAGGCATCAACCCCTACTAGCCTCTGCACTTGCTTAACCTCCATTGATCTGTGATGACAAAAATTAAAACTTTATATTAGGTTTTAAATGATAAACAATATACATAAATACACATGCATGAACTAGTGTGGCCAGACTTTATACATTCACTAAAATAACTTTTAGACCAGTTAA
Organism: Botia almorhae; assembly: GCA_036877575.1. Taxonomy (NCBI): domain Eukaryota; kingdom Metazoa; phylum Chordata; class Actinopteri; order Cypriniformes; family Botiidae; genus Botia; species Botia almorhae. Next base: position 68,038 of record JAZGTJ010000778.1, on the reverse strand, counting down.
AAGTATATAAACATATTTTCAGCTTTTTATTGTAGATATTTTAAACACATTTTCATGACATTTATACAGTTTGGCTCATGTGTCTAAACCCATTGAGGCTGAACTGTGTTAGGGGTTACCATCATCCCTTTTAAAGCCAAAAAATTGGGAAAGTCTAAATCAGCTTTGCAAAAGGACAATAAAAGCCAAGGTTGAAGTAATTCAACCTAAATAATTTTGACCTTTCATGCATTAGAAGATTACAGATTAGACTTACCCAATGTCCTACCTTAGGAGAACAATGTTATGAAATGATCATGAGTGCTTGTAAAAATAAGTGCTTTAAATGTATCACTGTCTCTTAAAATGACAAGGCTTACATTTTTAGGGTAAGGCATCAGAAATAACCTTTATTAACCAGCCTAATTAAATACAAAATGAAATTGAAATTTCTCTATAAAACATAGAACTTATACTTGGGAAGGTACACATACAAGTGCACATACAGAAACACCAACTGAGGGTACAAAGGGTTTTCTATTACATTATTAATTTACAATCTATTAAAATGTATGATAGAAAGATAATTGTGGTTTTAAACACAGATATTGTATATGCAGCTATGTTTGATTAAAAAATTTGACACATGATTAAATATTTAATACTATTAATTTGCTGTAAACATCCACATTAATTTGTCATCTTTTCCAGTCCAGTCCCCCTGGATGTCCTGAAATGAAACAGGAAAGGATTATTAAGGCATATATATCACATGTATATTGCATATGTATATACATATATAGAGCTGTAGAAAATACATAGATCCTTACACCCCCACCCCAAAAATAAATAAATAAATCCATAAGACCTCCTATCGTGAAGGAAGTTACACCACAGAACAGTCCATTTAGATTAGAATCACATCAATCTGAAGGTCTACAACCACACCGCCCCACCCCGCCCTATATCCCCATGAGTGGGGATATACACACATACACTTGTGCTGTAGAGAGAACCCCAGCATCAGAGATCTGGTAACCAGGCACTCTGCAAGGTCTGGGGGCCTCTGCAGTTTGCTATCTGCACCCTCGTCACCATACCAGCCCACTGACAGTGCAAGATGGTAATTAAAGTGCAAGAAACATTAGTTTTATAAAAATACTGTTTTGAGTCTTTCATAGTTTAAATGTACAATAATGTGAAGCAGACTGCATTGATGATATATGAGGAGGAAAGGTTTGGGTCATAATACTGCCCACCCCATATGTGACTTGGCTCAGTGATTGAAGATACTAAGTATATGACAGTCCATGACAAACTCTGCATTCCTGTAAGTGTGGAGTGTGGAAACATAGCAGTGGAGCTTCTGATGGAATCTCACGTCTTAAGGAACTCCAGAGGAAAAACAATTAACATTCTGACCCTTAAGTCCTATGTGTAGGAGCTTAAGCTTCAAAAATGTCAAATAAACAGGTGCTAAAAACGCCAAGCACCTGTTAGATGTGATGTGCGGCACAACAGTCAGACCTATTAGGGAGACCTTTAGAGACAATTAATAGTGAAGTGTAACACACTCCTCTTGTCTGTAAACATAGGACATCCTTGCAGTAACCCGGAGCTTCCATGGCAGTGCCCAGCCAGACACACCCTAGAAGACGGCACCTACCACATACACATTAGCAGGGGGGGTTAGAGGCTGCCAGAAAAACAGGTTGGCTCCACTTACATTTACAGAATTAAATATATGCTCTTGTACTGTACAATGTAACTTTTTAAAAAAAATTCTAATATTTAATTCTTTGTATACACACAGGTTATATTCTTAAGGTTTATGGAGAGCAGAACTGGCACAAGGCTATTTCTTAGTAACTAAGATTTAAATTATTTTGAAGATTTAAAGTGTATTAAATTGTTTTGCATGTTTTAGAAATTGTTCTAAAACAATTGTAATTGTAACAATTCTAAAAAAATGATTCTAAATTGTTTAATTGTTTAACAACGGCTACAAAATCCATTAAATAGTCTTATCTATTAAATGTTTCTTAGTATGTGTTGTGGTGTGGCTTTTGGTATATATATATATATATATACACACACACACACGGCCTTAGGTGGACGGCCTAATATATATATATATATATATATATATATATATTTTTTTTTTTTTATTGACCCACCCTGAAACATATTCGCTAATATCAGTCCTGTGAACTACATACTGCCATCTGGTGTAAAAACAATCCTTCCACGGTGAATTTCAAATAAATAATTATTATGAACGTTTGTCGTCTTTATAAAACAATAGTTAATAAAACTTGAAATAGGGACGTTAATAATGAAAAAGCTTAAAAGGTTATTTGCTTTTTTTGTTTCATAGACATGAAAACCAACAAGTATCTTATGGCCAAAATCCAGCCATTTATTTCCTGTGTTATACGCATTCTTTGACTTCAAAAACAATTTAATCTATATTTCTTTAATTTCACTTAATTATTTAAACTTTATAGTTTTTTATGGTAAAAATCGACTCAATTATTTTGCCTGCTGTGCAATGCGAGTTATTACCATATAATATAGTCAACTATGAATGAACTGTCCGCACCACAACCGGTCTTAATATTAATATAACCCTTTGAAAAACTATATATTGTTGAATGTTCAGAGAAGGACACTCACCGCCATCTTTATCCCCTTGTTGCACAGAGTAGGGCTTCACCTTCAAAAAAATCACTGCACGATAAGTATTATATTTTTACACCCGGATTCTGACAAGTCCCGCCCTTGATCTGATCATTGTGTGCTGTGGTTGGTAATGATATATAAACGACTTATCAACTGTCAAATCACATACAAGGATAACTTCTATTAGCCAACCATGGCGCAGGAGGCGGGACATAATGGAAAACAGGTGATAAAAAGAGAGACATCCATTTATGGGAATGCTGCCAGTATTAAAAATAGCACAATAGTAGCCAAGTAAATGTAGTTAGGCTATAATACGTTTTTTTGTAATGCAAAAAACTTAGAAACCTAGAAAACTTAGAAATGTGTTTAATATTTGTAACGGAAGTTATATCAGAACATTATGGTATTTAAGTATTTACAAACTATAATAATGCCTAGAAAGGTTTGAAATATTTAGAAATACAGAACGTACAAGTTTGTATGTTTATTGATTAAAAATCTGCAGCATCAATTCACAAAACACACAACTCTTTAAAGACAAAGTTAAGCTAAATGAATAAAAAGTTCCCTTGAATTTTTTCTAATACTGTAAAATGTATTTTCAGAAATGCGAGAGGTTTGAGAATAGCTTAAAACAGGCAGATTCCTTATAATCTTTAATTATTTATGCTTATTACTTACTATGACTTATGTTCATCATTATGTTTATATCACACACTGATTTTCAGTTTTGGATTTAAAGACAAAAACTCTTACAAGCCCTGAGAACAAAACTCATATGTACAGCTACAACAGCCATGTATAATGGCTTACTAATTGTATAATTGGCTCTCTCTGATTGTGGCAACATAAAATGTCTTTAAACAAGTGATAAACTTGATCCATGACTGTACTCAACAGGGTGCTTTGGTTGGACACAGACATGAAAAATATTACCAAATAAATACTGTTGAGATATTTTTAAATAAAGGCAAACTATTTAAAAAGAGTTCACCTAAATTACATTTTGGGAACCTTTCTTTAAGAGGTGCAAGACAGCATAAAGAAACTATGAATCAATATTTTAAATCAATAATAAAAACAATGTCTTTCTAAAACTATGAGTACCTCACACTGTAGATTCATCACATATGAAACAATATAAACAGCAAAGTGTTTCTGTACAGAGGTATTGCTTGTCAGGTAAAAGACATTATGTGCAAACTACATGCAAAGGTATTTAAATGCCACAGGTATGAAGTTTAGATGTGGTGAAGGTGTTATTCGTCTTAGGAGACAAGTACAAATAATTATCATTGAAAAAATGTTTGTTTTATGCATCTCTCACTTTGGTAAGGAGAAATATTTAACTGTTGCATTTTTAGACTCAAAAATGGAGCAGTAGTCATTAATGCTTTGTACTGCACTCTATAGCACCCCCTGCAGTAAAAGCAACAGCACAAGGCACAGAGCAAAGTCTTGTCTAACAAATATGTTTGAGATTTGTATTGTGGTTGATCACACTGCTGTATGTAGAATCCCAGTCTCTCTCAAATACTGCCTGTAGTTGCTCCTGGACAGTAGGGCTTGTTGACTGGGCTGAAGTTTGGTTTACCACTAATGCAGAGCCAGCAGTGTTTACAAAGTAGTCACCTGACCAATTAGAGGTACCTGAAAATGACACAGGTAGTATAACAATAGCATAATGCATAGTTAATTGTATTGAATGCATTTATAATATATTTTAAAAGGGGAGCATTTTAAGAAGGTTTAAAGAAGATATAGAAATGCAAAACTAGAATATAAACAGAAAAACTAAAATGTAATACAAAACTGAGGTAGCATACCTATATAAGCAACTCTATCTGTGACCATGTACTTGTTATGGTTGACTCTGGCATATGGAATTTCTTTCTGTCGAGGGTTGGAAGGCACGGTAAAAATTTTCTGTGAAATAAAAATATCAGTTTATTGCAGGCATAGATGATGAAATTCAAATATTTAGTCTTGCAAAAACAAGAATCAAAAGCTGTAGATCACAAACAGGAAACATTTAAATGTCATGTCTCATTCACAAAACCAATGAAGGACAATTTTTGTAAAAAAAAAAAGTCATGTTTGTACTGTACAGACGAGTTGCCTAAAGAGCACATCTGACTGGACACAGACACTCACCACCTGAACATCCAGTCTGTTATTATCTTGTAAGGAAGCGAGTGAGCGGAGAAAAGGGAACATGATTGGGCTGGTACTGTCCCAGCAACTGATGAGCAGACGAACACGAACTTTACGCTCATAAGCCACTTGCCGCAGCTGGGTGTCAATATCTGCCCAGTACCTGCATGACATCACAGAGAGTCATGATCAAAAGTGATGGCTAATATTTCAGATGCGTACTTTGAAGGTTGGACATGTTAAAATGCAACAACAATTGATCTTTTTGAACTAAAAAAGATGTTTTGAGTACAGTTCTTATAGTAAATTAAAATATGTTTACAAGAAGAAATTTTATGCTTTTACAGATTCATAAAGATAACATTCATGAAAATGTAGGGCTGTTGGTTACAAAAGCACATTTTAATGTATATGTCAGTAAAGAGAAAGTAAAACATGCATTACAGACTTTTTTGGATTGGAGAACTCCATAGTGGGAAGATAGTTCATGACAGCAATGTAGACAAACTGCTGGGCATCATTGATCACACTGAGGATGGACTGCAGATCTGGAGTTCTACCCTCAGCACATAATGAAGGAGGAGAACTCTGTGTGTGACAGAGAGACACTTTAATTTCCTCATCTTGAGTCAATTATACTAAAGAAACTGCAACCAGTAGAAACCATACCAGAACAAGGAACAGCAGCAATCAAATAAAAAAAACAACAATATGGGTATACAATAGTTTTATTCAATGTAATTTTATTTCTGGTATTATCCTTTAGACTAAAAAGTGCTCTCTTTGACTCAATTTATTTAGTGTGAGGGATTTCTCTTACTGATAGATAGACTCTGGAGTCAGTCCCATTGAGTGACATCTGCATGGGCGTGTCCTTATTATACAGTGTAGAGTATTTGCTGGGCCAGTGGGCGGGAACTGTCTTGGTCTGATTCAGGTACCAATAGGCTTCGAAAATCTTCCCAAGGTCCTCTGCCAGACAGGCACAGTCATACACAACCGCACCCAACTCCTTCACCTGAGCAGGAAAAATGAACAATATTCACAAAAAGATGTGATGCAGTATGTAGCAGGTGTAATGCATTACCATTAATAGTGTAAAATTAGTAGTGATTGCTAGGGCAACATTTTTCATTTTCTGAATATAGCTATATCTTATAAGCTATATCTTAGAAACTACTGAATTACATGCAAAAAACACTCAAACACCTTAGCAACTCCCTGGCAACAATCCACAACATCCCTGCATCAGGGGAGCCTGCATCATTTTTGCATAAGCATACAGCACTTGCTTTGTTATAAAAAAGTAAAAACTTATTGGTTACATATGGAAAAAGCATGGATTTTGGATTAACAGATGCTGCAAAATATGCAAAACAATCATTTATATAATACAAAAGAATGTTTAGATAGGTCTGGAAGCAAAAGTTCTAGAACACTAACATGAAACCATGAAATTACAGAATATATACAAAGCAAGAAATGAGTGAGGACTGACCTGTGTTAGTGATCTCCAGTCCATATTGGCACTGCCTATGTAAACATGTTTTTTGTCCACAATCCAGAATTTTGTGTGCAGAACACCTGTCGTCAGCTTTCGCATATTCACCATCCTCACATCAGCACCTGTGACAGGTGAAACATTCAGAAAATGAAGTTTTATACAATGGAGACCTAAAGACCACAGTAAATCATTTGATTGAACCTCCATATTTGTTCAACTACAATGTAACAAAGTACATCCTAGCAGAAGATTATTTTATTATTTTCCTTTATAATTTCTTTCCTAAACACACAACACTTGATGTTCTTGATGGCTGTGTGGATTATTGCTGATAACGATACATAATCGGTTCACATTTCTGGATCAGTGCCGATTAATCAGCGAAAACTATGTATTGGTCGACCTCTAGCTGTTAATAACATAAAACACAGATCACAGAATTATTTGGCTCACCAGAGGCAATGAGGAACTTCATGTCATCTAGAGGTTTTGCTTCTGATGGTGTATCAACCGCAACTCGAACAGATACTTTCCCAGAGAGCTGTCCTAACCCCTGAAGAATCTGCTCACCCTAGAGAGGACAGATCAACAGATCTCTTTATTTGTGGTGTCTTATTTATTTATCAGCCAAAAGTCAGTTAACTTGAAATCCAAACCTGATTGGCTGTGGCCTCCTGTGTTTGCGTATCTTTATTGGTAAGAGTCCAATAAAAAGAAGCGATATCCAGGCTGCTTTGAGCAGCTGATATAAGGTTAAGCCAGGCTTCATATATGGATTGATGAGTTGTTGAGGAGTTAAAAACAAGTCCCTCAGGAATACTTTCTACTAAAACAATTCTGTGAATCACAAGACAGGCTTTCAGGGAAATTGTAAACTACTGCTGGCAACAAAACACTTCATGCAGACTGTGTCATAAGGATGTGAAACGGTGTGTTATGGTTAACCTCATTTACCAGTGGACCTCTAAAACACTCAAACAACCTGAATCGCATTTCACAGTCCAGAGGGAGGTATGGGAGGTATCTACCTGCAAGGATCAGTACAGGTTTCTTTAATCAAAATATGTTCTTGCTGTCCGTGTGATTTTGAGGAAGATGTTGCCATAGGAACAAGCAGGGTTTGGAGAGACAGAAGTATCAACAGCATTGTGGTTAGACAGGTGAGGATGATTAGACACCTGTAATACTAAACACATGAATGGAATAGTTTAAAATTGTGTGCAGAAACAGGCATATGCATGTAAGGGTATTGTATTGTCATCTGCTCATTATTGCAGAAAAAAACAGCCAGGGTGATAAGGACACTTCCCTTAAAATCCTGAAGGGGTCAAACATGCGTTAAGACCAGCTGATTGAAATTATCACCGTAATTTAATGGCTATTTACCAGAAAAATACATGACTGGACATGGAATATTGTCATGGTCATGGTTGACTGGGATAACATAATTATACAATTTTATGGCCATAATGGAAAAAAAATTTGACAGCAGAAGAATTGTGATCGACAGACAGACTACCTTTTGTGAGCCTAGATGTGCTTCTCCTCTACTTGGCTCCACATCAACCACCTTGATTAAGATTTAAAAGTACAGAAAAATTCCAGTTAAATTGCCTGATGTATATATGACAGATTTAAGAACTCTCAAACAATTTAAGAACTCTCAAACAACAATCGAATGTAAAGCTTGTGAAAAATATCAATTCTTCTAAACAAATACAACAAAGAATAAAGAATTAAAACACAAGGTATTACACACCTTTTCGTAAGGAATATCTGACTTCATAGTGTCCAGATTCACCAATATATTACAAGGAAACACAAACCCTACAAAATGCAAAATGAGTCAATCATTGCTCTATGCATAGCATTTCATTGTGTGTCTGATTGTGTACGTGTTTGTGCATGCTGATGTATGCTGCCATTCACTGTTGTCACGTGTCCAGCATTTCTATAGACACAGACCTTTTGCCAGCTGGATACAGAAAGAGCCGGGTGTCAGCATTAATGGTTATGACACAACAGGCAGGTGACTGACCAATGAGCAGTCTTGATGAGCTTGGCAAAACTTTTAAGAAAACAACCGAGTCTTTAGAGTTGATCTGACTTGAAAGTGGAAGTGTTTTTGAAGATGTCAGAAAAACTGTAGGTGCAGCATAGACTGTGACAGTCATGTGCCTGCAGTTCCTGTGAGTAATGTGATTTGATCAACTGCCATCTGATCTGCTGTTTTCTGCTAAGGTATGACTAATGGTGACTGTAACTTTTTCTTAATTTATTTTTACATGTACAGCATACATATCTTGCATGATTAAAGTACCTGCCAAATAACCTTAAAGGGCCATACATTTAACTCTCTTATGTAAACGCTCGTGGTCCGATATTTTAAATCTCATAGACTGCGTATCAAAGATGACAAACAGACTAAATGGGCTTGTCTCAAATCCCAGTGAGCAGCTTACCAAGACTGTACACGACAAAAAGCAGCTCACTTAGTTTTGTGACAAAAGTCGTGGTTTATTTGATCTTTCCGTGAGTGCACTGTGCATATACTAAACATATTGTTGTAGTACATATGTATTCTAAATGTAAATACATTATCTTTTACGACATACTGTTATATTCACGACATACAACATATAACTTACCAGAAATAAACAAAGGACATACCTTTTACTTAACAACTGACAGCGCAAACCATCTCGTTTGAAGTGCAGCAGTACTGTTGGCAATCAATTACCTCTTTTTGAAAGTAAAGTAAGTTAAATATTATCTCTATCAAAACTAACGAAGCGAAAGCGGCGTAAACAATAAAACTCGTTTACTGTCTGAACAGTCACAAATGTTGAGTTCCTTGTGTACTGTACGTGAGTCACGTGACCACACTTAAATAACCTATAGGCGAGGAGCAATGGAGTGACGTATTTGACGATAAATTACAGCCCTGCTTGCTTTCGATTCTTTGAAGAAAACCACATGGTTAAGAGTCACATTTTCATGTCAGATCTTCATATCATATGGTATATTTAACGGCAACCCAATATTAACCAATTAAAGAATAAAATAAAGGTTCGATTTCCTTTGACAAATCCATTAAAGTATGGAATTTGTCTGAATACAGGATAAATATCCCTGTTAAATAAGATCAATGTTTGAAGTGGTGTGACTAGTTTGCGGTTTCACAGTGTTTTTGCGCAATTTTCATTTGTATTTAGCGTAAAAAAAATTCCAATAAATTTTTATTGGATAATTAGTCTAATATAAATTATGCCATAATATTAAATATATTATTTAAATGTTAAACCTATTCCCGTTTTGTTAAAATAATTTAAAACATTTATGCTTAAGAAAACTTTTAGGCTATAAGAACGGGTTTCTTACATTCTTAGTAAGAATTAATTTCTTACAGTTATAGAGGATTCTTATTTTTTACTTAGATTATTGTTTAAAATATATTTCAATTAAAAAGTGTCTTACTCTAAACTGCTAAAAAAGTTTTACATTTTTAGATCAAATTTACAAAATTACATTTTAAGGTATACTTTATTATATTTTAGCTTAAGCAATATTTTAAACTTAAAAATCTTAATCTTATATCTTAATCTTTTTTAAGGTTTCAGGGGAAAAAATGTAAACTTTATCATCAAATTGAAATGTGGATGATGTCGATTTGTAGTGTGTGTGAAGTTTAAATAAATAAATACTAGAAGGACTGGTGAATACCAGCACAGTACAGTACAGCCTGTGATGAATGTCACCAGCAGAGGGAGATGTGGGACTACTCGTGATTTTAAGTGACTGCATAAACGACCGTATGATACCAGCAACGGTGGAGTGATGTACATGTTGTGGGGCAGAACCAGGCACAAGAACTTGCTATTTATCTCTTAAACGTATCCTTAAATTATTGAATTATGTTCATTTCTGAAGGTGGGCTACTCATTTAAAACGCATAAAATGTAACATGTAGGTTTAGGCTAATCGCGCGCCAGAATTATTAAATGAGATTATATCTAATATTGTTTGGAAAAATAAAAAACGTAAAAAAGTAGCCTGTTGTCAAAAGCATACAATTAATAAATTGTTAATAAAATTTAATAGAAACTATTAAAAAACTATGAGTTGAGTGTTTTAGAGAGAGCGCAGGCAGACGGGTATATCTGCCCAAGGGCAATACGGCAGTTATGGGAGAGTCAGGAAGCTGTCGGCTGTCCAGGATGCAGTCAGGTGTCTATCCTTAAAAAAAAACTAACGGATTTTAGTTACTAACGGATAATTTGCCATTCTTATTTTGTCTGTTAGCCTTCTGCACTTTCCAATAGAGCAACCTTTCTTAAGGATTTAAGGAGACAAACACCATTTGTTAAATTGCAACAAAAGATACAGTTGTGTTTGTAGTAGAAAATATTGGTTATATCCTGCTTAGTTTTCGAAAAAAATTACGTCATGTTGCCGGTAATTCTGACCATCAATAAAGTTGTTGCTCAATCCCAAATTGTTTACAAGAATTTTTGTAATTGCTTCATCTTTATGTACTATCCACTATCTACTTTAATTGGATATAGTATTTCCAAGGTATTCATTGGGAACGAGTGATGCTTTCCTGTGACCAGATTTAAATCACTCAGAACAGGCAGGCGGTGTCTAAATTACAGGAATCTTTAACTCATATTAGTCTCTACATATGATTTAAATGTACAATGATGTTTTTGAATTAAACTATTGTAAAAAGTACAATGGAAATATCATAAATATATATGTATAGCATTTAAAAAATCACAAGTAATTTTTGTCAAGTACACTTTTTTATAGAAACATAATATAATATGTTGTTGTATTTATACCTGTTGGTGTAGAAGTTTTAACCACCTATGTCATGTCTTTTTGTGTCACAGAGGGAGTGATTGATGTGTGTACATTACAACTGGTTACTTCATTAGAATATACACCTATGTAATCAGACTTAACAAGAATTGCCGAGGAAATTTGGTTCACTGCATAAATTTGTTTTTACATTGTGTTTTATGTATAAAAACATAAGCTGTTGAAAGCTAACTTTAAATAGCCTGTGACTTGATCAAAACATGCCTTTTGCTGGGTATTCTACACTGTGCTTATGTGTAAGGTGCGTAATTATATACATGTTTAAATATTGTGGAAAACCCCTCGCTATGCATTTTTCTTTTTTGGGTTTCACTCACCTGTACACATCATAAACCCAGGTTAGTTATTTCCTACCTGCCCATATACTTTTACCTGTTCTGAAACCAAACCTGCGTTGTAAACCTTCCATAATCTCACAAAACATATGCAATTTCCTGCCAGATGAAAGGACACTTTAAAAACATACTTTATTGGCAAATATGTTCCTCTCCACCCAGCCTTTGGAAATCTTCTTTATAAAGTGTGTGCCTGTGTGGAGAAAGAACAAGAAATGAGACTATTTGCTCGCTGGGTCTTTATCTCTGATAAATGTCACCTGCACGTTCATCCACAATTGAAAAACTCAAGTGTGTGGTGTATTGAAATCAACATTAAAGTACACTGAACATGCACACACACACAGGCCTGTATAAATGTTGACAGAGAATGATTGTAGGCATGTTGTTTTATGCGTAAGCTAAGGGGAAAACTCTTCACCTTTGCCCGTTTGTCTTCGGTCTTTCTTTGCTTGTGTGATCAGGGAAAAGACAGAAGCCTGCATCTTTGACCACCCAAACACAGAAGTAACCGGGACACACCCGGTGTCATGAACTGTGGCAAAGGGCCAAACCTTTGGATCATATGCAGATAGGTAGGCAATACCTGAACCACAATTGCTGGTAAATTAACAATAGCACAAAAGAACAGAGAGATTACTGTATTAATACAAGAAAGAATAAAACAATTATGTGTTACAGGCATTACTTTCTCCTCTGACACTATTAAGATACAAAATACTGTATATATAGTTTTTAAAATACAGTTTTACATATAAACTATAGTTTATATATTTATTTGTGTGACCTACATACCATGTATGATACTCTAATGCTCTATTAAACTTTCTCAACATTTCTACTTTGACCCAGATCATAAAGTTTTTCCTTTTTCATATTAACATATTCATTTAATTTTTTTAAGTGTTCTGTTTTTATAATTTAACAACAAAAATAATTGTCTTTTGATACTGTATGTTTTGTGGTTGTAACCAGCCCACGTATGAGCTCTTTCAATATTCCAGTCCCTCTAAATGTGGCTGTAAAATAACTTGCACATCAGGTTGGTACATCGACCACAGTGAGCTGCACCTGCATCATCTCTGACCAGGATGTGGTTTGTATTGCCGACCATTGTCAAAGTCACATTGCGTGGAAAAGCTCTGTACACGCCCGCTGCATTTATATTACACAGCCTCTGGCGGGCCTCGCCCTATCAATACAGTTTTTAATCTAGCTTATCTTTTACAGTCCTGTTCTCACGGCTGAGATGTTGTGTCTGCCTGAGCACAACCATGATTAATAGAATTATTCATATTAATAATACTTTAACATGTTCTCAGTTTACTATACATTTCACTTATTGAAATAACTTAGTTCAGTTAGATGACATTTAATTGGATGCAATAAAAATAAATGTTTTTATTTTTGCCTTTTTTGTACCGTGGTTTTAAGAATAATACCTTGGTGGTAATTTTGTTGACAAAAATCTCCAAAAGTAAAACTCTTTTAAGAAAGTAAAAATATCTTTTTAATAATCCAAGACCATTGGATTTCTCCCTCTCCCTGCCTTGTCTATATATATATATATATATATATATGCTGTCCACTCTGTCTAAGGTCTAACACTAGCATTTAGCTAATGTGTACTGATTAACTTGATTTTTGAAAACAATAACAAAAACTGAAAGCAATTGTAAAACTATGAAAAAAATACAATTACAAACTCGTAAATGAGAAATTATTCCCCTAAATCATTGAAATAGTTAGCTGTAGCTGTAGCTGTAGCAGTCCAGGTACCAGGTTCTAGAATTGCCTCCTGCCTTATACATTCTAAATTGTTTTGGGGCAGACTGGACCTGATGACCCCAGTATGAGTATTAATGTGTGGGTGAAATAAACAGCAGAATGAGGTTTTTGAACAGTTTGTTTATCAAGGTACAGGCTAGAAGATCAAGGTGGGTCATAAATGTGTGGAAAGTGGGATGCTGGGGGCGGTGTGGGGGTTAAGGGGGGTGGTGGGTGGGTGTTGGGGGGGGTTAAAGGTGTAGAGTGGCATAAGTAACTCATTACCCTGCTTGGTCAGACAAGGACAGTGAGTGGGAAGAGGCAGGTCGTAGGAACCTGGTTATTGATCCAAATTCCAGTGCATAGCCCACTCTCATGTGACACACTCTGTGGCACAGTGTGATAAGATATGATTAGGCAAGAGAGCTCAGATTTAGAAAACTTGCAGTGTGCTTTTGAATGAATGCTTAAATGAATGTTGAATTAATGCTTAAATTAACTTAAACACATATGTGAACTTTTCAATTTAGAGTTTAAAGGTCAAAGGCAACCATGTAGGTAATTAAACCAGATTATTGTTAGTTTAAATACATCCCCTATACCACCTTCATGTACAGAATCCACTATACGTAAGCCATTTATAGATTTAATTCTCAAAAGAAATTAGTGTCACTATGAAAACATTAAATTGTTTGTTTGCCAAACCATGTGGTAATTTTGGGACGGGAAAATCAGTGCCATTGACCAATAGCAAATGGAGGGAGTGTTGAGAAAACATGTTTACATTTTTTAAATTCTGTTTAATGATGCTAATAGTGCATAAATTAAATTGAGGAAGTGTAGATTCTGCTCCTTTCATCCAACTTCTCTATGACTGTTCCTTCAACTGGTAGAGCGTGTTAGCAGCACAAAGGTTCCGGGTTTGATTCTCAGGGGACATGCATACTTATAAAATGTATAACTTGAACTGTAAGTGGATAAAAGCATCTGCCAAAGACATACATGTAAATGTAATGTAGATGGTAAAAGTCCCCTACAGTAGGAGCAGGAATTACACGTTACATACTGATGAAACTGGTCTTGTCTCTTAGTAACGACAGGTTGCTGAAATCTCTTTAATCCGCACTCTGTTTTGTGGTTGTGCTCTCTTCCCCCTCTCCCTGGATATGTCTAGTCTTATCAGCAGTTGTCCTTGGCCCCCACACCTGTACTAGAGGGCCACAGCTCGGTGTGAGGCTACTTATTAACCTGTATTTCCTCCTGCACAACAGACACAGCTGAGTTTGTAGGCTGTGCACTCACACTCACACTGTGCCATCAGCCTGGGCCTCGGTCACCGACTGCTCATGGGATTTGGGTCGAAGTGCAGCTGCTGAGTTAGGGTCAGCCCAAACTAGACCTCAGCGTTATATAACTTTGGTAATGTTCATGAAGTTATTCAACTCAAGACAGGTTCCAGTATGACAGAACCCTGTAAAGTTATTCAAATGCATTTCATTTTACATATGGTAAGGCCTGTTGATTCCCGTTAGCATTGTGGTCTTTGCTATGGAGTTAATTTGAATAGCCTACACAAGGTTATTAAGGTTTATTAGGACACATCTGATAATTTGTGTATTGCAGAGGTCATGCTGAATGTTAACTAATCAACAATACTATCAAAATGTAACTGTACCTCTCATGCTACAGCACGGGGTAATACAAGGTTTCTTGCAAAATACTTTTTCTGTCTTGATTTTTTAAGGTTCCTGAAGGAATGTTTTCATAACAGTTATAGAATGTAATGCTTTTGTTGGGTAGAGCTCAGGAATGGTCATTACAGATCCTTCATCATACCTTCATAGGAGAGTTGTGCTCAGAACCGAGACCTGACCAATCATTAATAAAAATGGTATGTGACTGTGTTATCAGTTGGCTTTGGGCCAGGCCTCTAAGTGGCGACTGAAACAGTGTTATCTGTCCATGGTGGACAACACAAGCACCCCTTAACCTCTTTAACTTTCACAATAAAGGCTTAAGAGAACACTTAGCAGAATTAGGGGTCACTCAATAAATTTTAGTTTGCAAACCATCATTTGCATGTTTTGACTATTGACTTTAAAAATGTGTTAAATTTGTATGGTTTCCAGCTCTTTCTGTGGTGTTTTGGTGGTGAGCTGGGCAAAACAATCAATGGAACACATACAAAGAAAGCAGCCTCTGTTTTTCTGCGTAAAGATCTACGTTGAAAACATACACTTCAAAGGCTGGACTCATACTAGCTTTGCCAAACTGGAATTTTGTGCAGCCTTATAAAAGTGTCTGATTCGTACCTCACCCTGTTGATTAAAGCCAGTTACAATAGGTCAAGTTGAATATGAGTGAAAAGGAGAGAAACACAAGGAGCAGGTAGAATAAAAGAGAAAAACTTAAGAGAGTGAAATATGTAGTTTAGTTTAGTTTAGTTTAGTTTAGTTTAGTTTAGTTTAGTTTAGTTTAGTTTAGTTTAGTTACTCTTTCGTCTTCACTTCTTTCACAAATCAACTAACACACCGGCACTACCTCTACTTCTACTTCTTTTATTAAAACAACGGCTTCTTACACTGTGTTGGAATACCTGAGACCTGTCTATAGCACTTATTTATTGTTGCTCTTATAGTTGTTGAAATTGCTTCCTTGTCCTCATTTGTAAGTCGCTTTGGATAAAAGCATCAGCTAAATGACTAAATGTAAATGTAGTAATGAAAAACACACACATTGGATCTAATTAATATATCATTTGTTTCTCCAAGACATAGAAAAGAGAAAATGAGGACTTGTTACCCCTGAAATGTATTTAAACTATATTCAGAGCACAATTAGAAGTCAGAGATTCCAATATCTGGATTAAATGATTTGAGCTATACTACCAACATTAATATATATTTTGATTCTTATTTTATTTTTATTCTGTATGTTCACAACTGACTTAATTATGTCTGTTTTTATTTTTCCATAGGCATTTTTTGTCCATTTAGCCTCCTGAGCTATGAAAGCATAACCTACAGGCAACATTTTTTAACTCCCTCGGCATGTGTTTCTTAATATAGTAAAATATTTTGTGTGACATATTCCTGTGTCATTCTAAAGCTACGTTTGTGGTATCGTGTAATTCAGATGCTTCATCCCACTGTGTGTTTTGTCATGATCACGTGCTGCTACTCAGCTAGACGCTCTGTGTTAAATCAATGTCTCTCTCTTCTGCCCTGCCACTCATCAAACACAAATCCATCGCCGGCTGACACATCACAACTTCTTCCAGCTGATCAACTTCCCTCGTGTACCATAGAGAGAAGAACAGGAATGTTCTGAAGGAGTTGAATGCCACAGCTTGTTTAAGAGACTTCACGGCTGGAGATGCCAAAAATCAGTAGGCCTGGTATAGCATTTTACAGAGGCACTTTGTTCGTCTGGTTGGATTGATGTTATTTTAGAAACCTTCCTGGTTAACATCATTCATCTACACCATTAGGTTCTTTCCGGTTGTTGAAGGATTCTGTGCATCACATGGACAAACTGGTTGTTCCAACATTCGTAAGACAATTATAGACACAACACCTCTTCTTTACCTCTTTTAAAGGTGTTTCATGTCTGTGATGTGGCTGTTTTACTGTGTTGATAAATTATTTATTTACTCTTGATGGTCAATTTAGTTCTTTTTATTAGTCTCATTGGGATTCTGAGACCAAGTGCACTTTGTCTTTTTTGTTACGTTCATTAAAATAATTTTCTAATTAAAATAATCATAATGATTATATTGCACCATGTTGTGCTTGATATAAACTCTTTTAGGCATTTACAGGTTATAAATAATTAGTATAAATAATAGTTAATATCACCCTTAAATTATGAGAGAATCTAAGGTGAAGATGTTTTAAAGGATGCTTGTAAACCGTTTTGGGCCTTTTTTGACCTCCACAGTAGAACAAAAATACTATAGAAGTCAATGGTGCCCCAGAACTGTTTTGATACAAACATCAAAACAGTGTTTAGCAAAACAAACATTTTATACAGGTTTGTAAATGACATGAATTTCTCTATGAACTATCCCTTTAAAGGTCTCCTATCAGATATAAGCCATGTAAAGGCATAAGATGTTAAAAACTTTAGCTGCTATGTTTTGTCCCATCACAAAGGTGCCTGTGCTTTTGAGAGTACCTATGTGTTTATGTGTTTGCATTTACATGTGCCGGACTACTTGTGGTCTTTCAAGACCAGTAATGAGAAGTGAGGTTACACTTACCTGACATCTCAGTGTTGACCAGGCCAGGACTGGAGCTCACACAGGCCTCTAGTTGATCCCATTAAAAGCAATCAGTCAACTGTTTGCACAGTGGTAAAAGCTTGAAAGCTGCCCTCCTCTCTCGCCTGCCTTCCGCCTGCTCCACAGCCAGGTGTGGATCTATCTGTTCTATAGAGATGAGAGACTGCTGCCTGTATAATGTTGTTGTTTTACTTATATGAGGCGTATGCTAAACAAATATGTGTAAATTTATTAATTACAGATTTGTTTTAAAAAACCACATAAAAGTAAATAAATGTAAATGTAGTCATATTGTGAAATATGAATTAAAACATGCTGTAAGTTTAGTTCAGATCAGTCTAATTTGTATCTCACAATGTCTATTAAAGCTGGTTAAATACACAGACATAATTGCATGTATAAATAGAGTTTAGATATTATTGTATGTCAACCGTTTTATTTTTATTTTTTCAGAGTATTTTTTTAGGTGAAACATGGTCAATAAATAAAATATAATTTAGACCTCAATCAACTCTTGTGTAAGAGCAATCTGATTCTTCTGTGACGTCATGATTGGTGAATTTTCCCCGTTTTTTTCACATTTTCACAACACAGTGCCTCTTTTTTAATCGATTCAAATCCCTTTGCTTGCCTCCTCTTTACAGCATTAAATATTAGATGCATCCTCTAATGCACTGAATGCTCTGTTTTGAAAGCCAAACACATGCTCCAGTCTCATTATTGTCTGTGGTGGGAGTTCTGTCCTCTGCATCTAATCAACTACACAGGTGTCAATGAACAGAGCCATCTGCCTGGTGGGTGAGCAAATAGTGGGTACAATACCTACAACCAGACCAATCACTCTCTTTCTCTTCTATATCTCTCTCTCCCCCTCCCTCTCTCTGTACTAAATCCCCTCTGTTTCTTTGGAATGGTCAGGCATTGTATTTACCTGAGTGATCTCCCTCGTTCCCTTTCTTCATTCTATGCCGGTGGCTTTAGTCCATCTATGGTCCCACCCTTGTGCTGATAAGGTTGTAGGAACAATTAGAAACACTTCAAGTCTTTACTGTTTACATCAGTTAAGAACACCAAAACCAACATGAAGAAAAGAAACCCGAAGCTAAATCCTTGACTCTTTATGAAATCCTGATAATAGATAACGCATACAGAGCCACCCTCCCGTTGCTATGTAAAATATTGCAGTATTTGTGCAAATGTCAAATACATGTTCACACATTTCAGGACAAAAGACATATTTGCAGTAAAATTAACTCTTTTTTTAGATCTTTTTCAGATTTCTGATGTTGTCAGATCTTTAACGTTTATTTGTTCTTATTACTGTAATGTGAAAAACTTAAATAATTTTACAATATTGTAGTATTTGTAATACCTTATATAATACCTGATTAAATACCTTTTAATTTACTATAATTTACTATAGTAATTTACTATTATAAATTATTATTTATAATAAATAAACTACCTTGCTGTCATTTTTATTGCAATAAAGAAATAGAGTATAGAAAAAATATAGAAAAATGTTAATTTTTCTAAGTTTCCTAAAACATGCTTGATTTTTAATGCAAAACATAATTTATTTTGGTTTTGGTTTAATGACTTACTGACCTAATAACTTTAAAATGATATATACTCTTGTGACCTTAAGAAGTCAATTAGGTTATAATAAATTTTATTTTTTTACTTGAATAAAATCAGTTAGTTTATGTTTAACACATGAAGCATGTTTTCTGTTTTTCTGACAAAGCATTTTTCGCAGTGTATTACCCCTAAATACACTGACCTGAATCTATTTGTAATGCTCATAATAATGTCTATTTACATGTACTTAGTGTTTTTAGCCACGTTTAGTATACCACATTTTAAGGGTCTTAGCTGGTATTCTACCACAGTGCAGGTCGCTTTGGTCCCTAAGACCCTCCACCCACATGCCATGTTGAACAAACATGATGAACAAACAGTGGGGTGTGCCTTAGATACCCCCTCTCTCTCTCTCTCTCTCTCTCTCTCTTTGTCACCCTCCTCCTCATGTCTCTCCATCTACTGAGCACTCCACCCAGTGCCCAGGCCATTAGCAAACACTCAGAACAAAGGGGCGGATGAATAATCAGAGGGAAATGTCAACGTTTCATTATGGCCGCCGGACTGCAGCAGTTATCCATTAACCACACAGAGAAGTGCTATATCGCCCAGCCACCTAAACCACAGCACTACAAAGAGAGAGGCAGGTGAGGAAAAACACAGCTCCCTGTTAGGGAAGTAGAGACAGAGAGAAAAACAAATCACAATTTTATTTTTAGTATCTGAATTTTTTCCTCCCAAACAGTAATGAGATTACATAGAAAAGTCAATTAAGATTGTTCATTTGTAGCTTTTTGCATAAGATATAAGGTGCTATAAGCTGATAAACAAAGCCTTTTTCAACCAACTAAATGTAAACTTTAAATAAGGCTGTATTTTGAGTGTGTTTATTTTCCATTTCTTACACAAGACAATGTGTTAATACCAGATTGCTTTGGGGAGTGTTGGGGGAGGGAAGGGTAGCACACCAGATATTTTATTTAATTAGTCAGAACTGAGTGTTTGGAGAGCCACAGGCCTGCAGATCAGGGCTGAGGGGTGGGAGGGTTTAGACTAGTAAATAAGATGTCTAATTCATTGAGCGGATGTTTTGAAGTAAACTGTCAGAGGATGTCGCTGTGCGGACCTGCTCGCCGACTCTGCCCTTGCAACCTCCGTCTCTTTGCTGCTTTTCCCGTGCCGCTGGTGTGGCAGATTGCATGTATGTGTAAATGTGTGTGTGCATTAAAGCTTATATAGGTGTGTGTGTGTGTTTATGTGTACAGTAACCCCAAAACATATTTTAACACTTAAGACATTGTTGCCATTGTATTAGATAAGAAAACATAAGAAAAACTTTCACAAAACCTTGCAGTTTCATTAGAAGTTTTTGACACTAAAAAGAAAAGAATTTTAAATCAATAGAAAGAATTTTAATTTTAAGAATTTTTGGTTGTCAAGCTTTAGTGGAACTTATCTATGGTTAGTGTGATGAACTACACCTGCAATAAATCTGCTATTGTAACTTATTGCACCTGCAATAAGTTAACTTTATACATCCACTGAAAATTACCTTACGAACAGTTGGTTAAAAGTAATAGAAAAGTGAATTATCTGGCCAAAAAATCTGCTCCTTGTTGGTATCTGGTCAAAATCTGAGCTTGTTGGTACCTGTTACAATGAATGACATTCACATTTTAAGTGCCCAAAGTATTTTTATGGCCTGGGGCACTATGTGAACATGCATAGGCTAGAGACCTGGGCAATGCCAATGGCAGCAAAATATATTTCTATATGTCTTATTCATCATCTTTTAAAAATAAGAGTAAGAACAGCTTGGCGTAGATGGCTGTTCTTTTTCTGGTCATTAGTGTTCCAGGCAGGTAAGAATACTTCCTCCACGTAATGGTGGAAAATTAGGGTCAGGACTATGCTGGTATGGAGATTCTGGTCTCTGGGTAAAGTTTACTAAACTTACCCACACAAGTTCAAGCATCAAAATGCTATTTATCCTTTTCTATTTGCCATATGGGGAAGGAATTTTTCAGCTTGGAATGTCCATATAAGAGATATAAAGTGAAAGAGAGAGAGTAAGGAGTTTGGGAGCGACAACAGTAAATGAGTCCTTGTTATTTATTTAGTTTGGAGCGGAGAACCCGGAGCAGTAAAAAATCACCCGCCGTATCACTAATTCCGTCTCAGTCACCGGACGAATGAAAGCGTTCTGAGCGCCAAACAGAACAGAGCAGTGTGTGCCACACTACAGCAGACGTACACCATCCAGCCAGTGTTACACATACACACACTCCCTCTCTCTTGCAGTAACTCACACGCAAACTCGCAGTCAGGCAAAGGTGTCAACCACACCGCACCCATCTGATGGAAGAAACCTGTGTTTTCTGTGCTTTTATGATTTAAAAACACAGATTTTGTCTTACTTTCAATAATTTCCTCTTCCGCTGTCAATTTTATTTTCCCTTGCCACTTAAGAGTGCCAAATAACTATTATATTATCATACAGCAGAATTATATTAAAAAATCCTTTTATTTTATGGCTTGCAATTTATTACAGTTTTGTTGAATTAAATGTCTAATAGATTAAATTAAACACACTTAGTCACATATTTCTATATTTACTGACGAATATGAAGCTATTTTAATGCCAAACCTGCTTACTGAAATAGTTTTTTCTCCATGCATTTCTCTAAGAATCCCTTGTTTTTATGACCACCTATTCTAAAAACACTTTTGAAAACCTGTTTCCTGTTGTGTCGCTTCTCGCTTTCACTCCGGCTCTGCACAACAAATGGTTTGTTCTCAAGATGCCATGTCAAGTTAAAAGTAGCTAAACATAGTGAATGGCTCCTTACTCGGTCTGTGCTGCCTGTTCTCGGTAAGTGTGGTTTGGCGGGATTTGTTACATGTAATAGTAGCTGGGGCTGCACTGCCTTGCAAAAACATGAAGATTCTTAAAGCTCAAATTGCTGTGATGGTTGCAAAATTTCTTATTATGGAAATTACACACAGGTCAGGGGATGATTAATTGTGTTTGTTTCACTTTATTTAAATAAAAGACAGTAAATTAAAGGTTGTAAGTTATATTTAAGAATGCACTTTTGAGTTTATTTAGATGAAATTAGCTCTAATTTAAAGAGAATTGAAATAGCAAACCCTAAGACAAACAAAACTGGTGGATGTTTGAGAGATAGAGCAAGTGATAGAGTTAGACAGAGAGAGAGAGAGAGAGAGAGAGAGAGAGAGAGCAAAAGAAGGCTAAAAGGCTGAAGTGCAGTTTAAGCAGCCGTGAGTCATGAATGAGCACACATTGTAAGCTCAGTGAAAATCCTCGCAAGTTCTTGAAAAAAAAAGTCCTGCGTGACACCAGGATGCAAGACAGAAAAGGAACGAAGAAGAACAGAGTTGTCCTTCTCCTAGAGCTCCACAGGTCTGAGCTCAGCATTAGTCTACAAATCTGCATGAATCCATTCTATGCAATTATTTTAAATTGAGGCCTTTATATAAAAAAACATGCACATTCTTTTCCCACTATTATTTTGTATAAATACTGATGATGCCACCTATGTCAATAAAGTCTACTAAGTTGCTTGAATTTACTGTGTTGAATTTATGTGAACATAATGTGTTATTTAAATTTCTAGAAACTGGAATATTGGACATGTGACTATCTAATGCACAGTCACTATGGAGAATTGAAATGTGTCATGTATGTCCTTTATTTATCAGAGGTTGAGTCATGATTAAAAAGGTGATAGTTTTTGACATTTATTTTCTTTCCTATCACAAAAATCTGTTACATATCTACACAGATATAAAAGACATAAAGTATCCGCCAGTCCCCGCTCCTTATTTAACCTTTCAACTTTTTTTTAACCTTTCTGTTTATCATCTTTTTTTGGCCTTCACCTTCCCTTCATTTGAATAAAGTACACAGCTCATTTACGGGAACTACCAAGGAAAACCATCACTCCTGGCCTCTGTTTTCCGCACCCATTTACTCACCACCTTTTTCCAAATGGTTTCTACGAACCTCACCATTTAGAAAATGTTTTTAATTTTACTCTACACAACTGCCCGCACCTAAGAAATGGACAGCGGTGAAAAAGGGGGCTAAATATAAACCTGTAAAAGGTAGCTTTGTGAAGGTGGGTGCTGGAGAGAGTGAAAGGTAGAGAAATTCTCCCTGCGGCCTAACAGCTAGGAAGGAGCCAGGGGCCAAATTTTTTGCCCTCAATGAAAGAAGCAATTGTCCAGGGTCCTGCGGAGCCAGGAAAGTTGCCCCAGTGGTTTGGTCCTACTGGCAGGAATGCAAAAGACAGAAAGAGAGAGAGAGAGGGATAGAAAGACTCATTCGTTTGGTCAGATACCTTTTAAGAAAAAAGCACCTTTTGAGGTGTTTATAAATATCACATGTGAAGCATGAGGCAGGCAGACGTAAATGAGCATGTTGGGTATGTTCAAAAAAGACTCTCAGGTTGTTTATTTAGACAGTGGGTAGTGAGAGAGGGAAGGGCTGGGGGGAGGGGGTAGAACAGGTATTTTAGGAGTAGACTTCATTGAGAAGAAGGCCTCATTGATGATTATGGTAAGGAGGGGATGCTCTTAGGAGAACACGTTCTCCACCTTTACACAGTGCTAAATGCACATGGGGCGACAGTACACCAAACACTGCTTTTCTGTTTGTTCATCAACCATAAATCTCTGCCCTGAACTATAACTATTTAATATGTTGTCTTCTAATAATAAGACTGGTAGTGCCGTCTTATTGTGCTGGCCCAACAACAGTTAGCATTTGAATCTTTAAAAACAACTTGGGGAAGCCATTATTGGTGGTGTTTGCTAAGACAAAACCTTTGCTAAAGGTTTGGAGTTTTGAACTAGACCTATGTGTTAAAAAGTGATGTAATATGTACTGCCATTTGGACTCCTTGGTATTGTCCATTTGGTATTGTTCTAGGCGTTCACACAAAACACTTTAGCAACCCAACAACCAAAAAAAGCAACTATTCAGTACACATATTTACATATTTGCAACCACTCAGAACACTTGCAACTGCATAGCAATGCCCTGGTAACCACCTGTACATCATGGTGTCAATGTTTCATGGGTACTTCTAAACTTTTATTCAGAAAATCAATGCAGCTTCATTTTATGAGGATCAAGACATGGCGCTTTACACGAGCAACAACTCAAGGTGACATTAGTTCTATTCATACCTCTGCCTCTCTTCTCCATTCCTCCACCTCTCCGGCCACAGCTAAGCTGTTTATGGACCATAGTAGCCTTAAAATAGATAAGATAGATAGAAAAAGCAAGTGAGAAGGAAAACGGAAACACACTGTTCCGTTCTAGATATTGTTAAACTTCAATACGGGAGACATTTATTTTGAGCTACTGCTCCCCAAAGTTTTTATATCATCAGGCATTTTACTGGCCTCTTCTAGTGATGATTAGGCAGAAAAAATGGCCTGAGGTGTTTATAGATTCCTCCAAGTTCAATATTGTTATACTGTTGCCTAAAGGTTAAATTGAGTTAAGTTGGCAAAAGTTAAAGAGCAGCCTTGAACATTTTATTTGTTTAAAATAATGTATCCCTTAGGATTTATTGTTAGATAAATATAAATGGTAATGAGCATGTGAGAAGATTTGTGTGAGAGTGGAATATACAGATGTAAACCTGTGTGTGTGAGAGACGAGACATGAGAGAATATGTAAGCATTCAACACATTCCAGCGCATGGCTAGTGAATTATGTGATTCTGTCTTCCTCACACGAGAGTGTTGTTTTTAGACCCTCGTACCACTATAATGAGAAATGGTGGGCCATCAATGTGGCACAGCTGGGGTCCTGTCATTGCTAATTGCTGCAAACAAGGGGACCCTGAGACTAGCAGAGCACGAAAACAAACCCCCCGGCTAACATGACTGTGGCAGGGGCTGTGAAGTTTAGGAGGGTCTGAGAACTTGATGCGTACCCATCTCAGTGACTTAGGAGACTCAATATACTTTCACCTATATTTACCAGTGACACTTATCTGACCATCTTACCTGAGTGCTGGGAGTCAGCGAGGTGTAATACGTCGCTAGACTCCACATACAATTAACCTAAGCTTCAGTTGTGGCCACAGGCAAAAAAGCCAAAGTCAATTCAAATCTCCACTAACTGGCCAAAAGACTGGAACGCTGCAACTGTCTTTCTGCAGATTGCCTGGAGCGACATATGCAAAGGAAAGGATGCTTTTAAACAAATGACATGACAACAAACAAAAAACACACTTAAAAGGAAAGGAACCAATTATTCAGGAGTTTTCCTATACAAGTGAATCACTGGCACACTACACAACTAAAAGAGATTACAAGATAAAAGAGTGTTTAGACAGATAAGTAGATTATTAAAAGATTATTAAAAAGAGTGAGGTTTGTGTATATTTCCTTTTGGGAAAGACAATATTCTGTAGGGCCCTATAAGTAATAATTACATTAAAGGAATGTACCAGTTTAATACAAGCTAAGCTAGTTAGTCTCAGTTACTATAATAATCTATCAATAATTGCTATCAATCATTTTGTCCCTCAGTTTGTAAAACACAATTTAGAAACTAGTTTGTTTTTAGAAACTAGGGGTTTGTGTGTGTATTATTGTGTATGTGGTAATCGATACAGCTTTAATTGTTTGATCCTTGTTTAGATCATTTCTTATATAAGTTAAAAGCATATGTGTTAAAATATTGGCAACATTATAGCAATATAGGCTATGAAAATATTTTAAGTTTGTTACTTTTTTACTGCTTCTACAACATACTAGAGGAATGCTGAGACAAGCTAAATTATAGAAATTCGCAAGATTAATAATTGATTGAATCACTGATGTGACAATGAGTAGTCATGGTTTGGATGAGGTCATACTTGAGGGGGTGGAGCTTGTCTCTCTGGCATTAATAATTCCAGTGTTTGTTTGCATGCACGTGTGAACAGGCAAAAGAGGGCATGTTTTACTTCAGCAGATAATTCAAGACAATGTGTCTGCACCTGACTGTTATCAGTTTGCCATATTTTTCTGTTTGTGTTATGACTGACAGTCATTGGAGTCTTCTGGTCAAACTCCACTCAATTCTAGTTCAGACCCATTAACCTCAGTATGACAATCTCAGTTTACTATACAACTTACTATTATTCTGATGGCAAAGTTTTATTACTTAAGAAAGTGTGGGTGGATATTAAAATATGGCTATTGGCCATGTTTTCAAAAAGGCATTGATTGGAATAGAATAATATAGCAGTTTTGGAGTGTGCCAGTATA
>JAZGTJ010000778.1:0-41517 GCA_036877575.1 Botia almorhae | reverse complement strand
ATATGAAGATTACAATCAAATAGTTTTTTACCGTGCCTTTATCATTTATTTTTGCTACTCAAACTCCTTATATAAATAGATTTGATTATTTATCCAGATATAAAGATTCATAATATTATAACATAACAATGGTGATGGAAATGTTCATGAGATTTCAAAATTATCCTGAGACCCATGTATATATAGATTGTTAAACATTGTTAGTGGACAAATAAATAAACTAGTTAGAGTGTGAAAGTTTACAGGGTGAAAATTTCCAAAAGTTAAAAAACACGTATTGATACAGGTAGGTTTAAATGCAGATAACATAAAAAAAATTAGATAAGAGTTTTGGAAGGGTGCTTATCTCAGAGAGTTTGATTCTGGAAATTTATTTGTAGGCCAAAGGTGATTTGTTCAAATGTACTATGAGAATGAATTCAGTAGGAATGTCTTTGCACATCTGGGGTCCATGTGGACATGTTAAGGGCCAGATCAGAAAGAAAGTGTCAGTGTCAACTACACCAAAAGACAACACAGCCTGACTTGACAGCCACTATTCAGGACCCCGTAAATCAGCAGAGAACACACAGACATTTCTGTATGTGACTTTTAGACCTTCCAAACCTTTTCTCTCCAACACAAAAAGCAGTTTTAACACTATTTGGTCAGTTATACCACCATAAATTCTTCATCAGTAAAACACACACACACTAAAACCAGTGGTTTAAATTACTTGAGTATTATATTTCATTAATATGTAAATGTTATTGCTGGAATTTTACATTTAAATAGCAATTTTAATTTTATTTACACCTCCATTTAAAACTTTATAAAATGTAATCAACACTGGAAATGAAAATTAAAATGAAAATTTAAAATGTGTCAATTAGTTGTAATGTTTGTGGTCTGACTGCATTTGACCATGAGGCCTACACTAACACAGGGAACACCAGGCCTCTGTGTTGTTGACACAGTCATCAAGCCAAGATTAATCTCCCACTCTGAAAGGAAAATTTAATCAGGCTGTTCGGCTGTCGTTGTCTCTGTCTGGCCTAATCAGCAGCCATTTTACCTTCAACCACAGCATGCCATAGAGCAAAGTCCAGTCTATTATCTACCACTAACCTATGCACTATGAATGCTCTCTCTCACTCTTTTGCTCTCTCTCACTCTTGTTTATGATCATTGCTGGCTCAGTTTCTTGACCGAAATCTTTTGTAGACAGTGCCAAGCAGCCAATGTGACAGTATGTTGTCCTAAAGACTAGTTTCATAACATATAAACAAAAATACACAGAAACACAAGTACTTAAGGTACGTTTGGGGTGCAAACAATGGGCTAAATCTGGTGCACATGATAGTGTCACATGCAACAATAAAGTATTTTTTTAATTAGCACATTCCATAAAAATTCCTTAATATGCAAATACTTCAAGTGAATATAATTATGATCACATTGACAATAATTCAAATTGAAAATGACTTATATGTAAATGGATCATATATCAATTGCAGTGACTCATATGTCAGCGCCTGTAAAAAATAATAAAACAAAGGAAAGTCTAAAACCACCTGCCCTGAAGCACACCTTAGATTAAGAACCTGACACTCAAGAAATTGCCTGTGGCATGAACAGGGTGGAGCAATGTGAGGCCCATCTGAGCATGTCTTTAGAGAACATGAGCAAAAGTCAACAAACACACCTCTCCTACAGGATACAGTTAAGGATGCTCTACTTATCATTTGCATAGAACATCTTCTGGGAGAGCCAAGATCAAATTTTGCATCTCACTTTTCTTTAATTCTCTATTTCCTTCTCTCTGTTTCGTTATTTTTTCCTCTTTACACTTCCTTCACCTTTAAGGTTCTTAAAGAATTCTTCACAGAGTTGCCATATAAGAACCATTTTTGGTTCTCCAAAGAACCCCCATTCCCCATTTCTTTTTTACCTTTTAATAGAATCTTTTCCCACTACAAATAATCTTTTGTAAAACAAAAAGATTCTACAGATGTTAAAGGTTCTTTACAGAACCTCTTCTATAGCATTGTGAAACACCTTTATTAAGCATGTACCCTTTTTAATCCTGTTTTACATGCTCAGTTTTTAAATATAGAGAGGTAAAAAATGCAATGCTAATCAAAAAGTAATCTTGAGGCTGGGGAAGCTAAAAAGATGAGAGTGTTTTTTTTATACAATTACGGCCCTCTAACAAATGTTTCTTATCAACGTGGTGTCATATCAGCAGGTATATGGCTTATGACAGTGAGTATTAATCCTGAAACAACGGAAGTTGTTACTCACCTTCACTCTGTCCTATAAAAATCCAACGTCACAACTGTCATGCATGTTTTTCTGCTATCAGCATCACTGCCTGGCATCTGTTGCACTTTGGGAACACTGTGAACTGTTGAAACTATTGGACCTGGTATGGCTCATGAATGTGAAACCACAGACACTAAATTTAACAGCTATTTTTTTTAAATGAATTCATAAGGCCAACTGGATCGAAGCAATCCAAGTTTGTAATTGGGTCAATAATCTGTAAGGAAAAGTTCCAGGTAAGTCATGATGGGAAGGGCCCTCTGTTGCCTGTCCTTAATTTGCCATTGTGTCACCTTGGAAACCATATCAGCACAGCAGTGGCTTATCATCTTATCAGGTTAGTGGCCTAGCAGCAAGGTCCCTTTGTGTTTCTCATGAAGAAATAGCTTCTATAGATTCTCACTAGGAGACACAGGGCAGAGTCTATTTTACATTCTCTCTGTTTCTAGCCATGTCCCTTTCATCTTGCCCTTGCTTTTGCATGCAATCAGCTCTGCCTTTGAAAAAGTTCAACAGAGCACCATGACAAGTAAGAATGGCTTCACAGCTCTCCGTGATAATGAAAAAAGAGCAGTGCTGAAACATGGCCTGCCATTAACCTAAGAGAAGAGGAGGGGCAGGTTGGGAGATTTTACTCAAAAATAAACAAAGATTTCAAGAACACAATAAAATGTGTGTGTGTGTGTGTGTGTGTGTGTGTGTGTGTGTGTGTGTGTATATATATATATATATATATATACTCACACACATATATATGTAATATAATAATAAATATATATAATGTAATAAATATAAGATTACAAAAAGCTGTTTTGGTGTCTTGAGATATAAATGTAGATATTTACTATTGCCGGATAATCTCGCGTCTATAAAAGATGAGGGTTATTATCCTGACAGATGGAACATGTCTGCAAGGGAGTTATTATATTGCTGCTCCGGCCATTTTTATATTTTTTTAGCCCCACTCTTCTAATTACTTCAGAAATTTAAATTATTAATTCAGAAACTCTCTGATGAACAGGCCTGTTGCTTTTTTCCATGTCTTTCTGTTCCACTGCCCTGTAAATTTCTTAGAGCTTGTTTATAAGCTGTTCTGAGAATCATTGTTTTTTCTATATATATATATATAGGCTGATTGTATCTGTGTAGGAAAACTTTAGTCATTTATGACTTTAGATCTATTGATACATTTTACTAATTTACTCAATTTTTTGAATATTAAAACATTTCATACCTTCAAGTGAATACAGTAAAAACTACTCAAAGTAAAAATTCAGTAGTTTTTTTTGTTTTTTAATAAGAAAAAGACAACATTAATAACATATCATGAAACAATCAATATATTTATATATTTATATTAAGACACTTCTAAGCCCAACTGCCAAAGAGCTGGGTTTAAATAAACAGTTCTTTAAGACTAAACAGTACAAGAACAAAAATTCTGACCTGCTTTCTTACAAAGTTAAACAGAGTTGCAAGAAATTTATGACATGATGGCTTGACATTACATCTGTAATTAAAACCGAAATTTAAACTAAATTACTTTAAATCTCTGAAGGAAGTTTGAAACATATATATAAAGACCTAAACACATTATGGCAATTCCATTATGGTTTGCATAATTTATAGTTTGCATTGTTGTTACTAAAGGATCTCAACCCTCCCCAGTAGTGAACTGAGGGGTCATTAGTGCAAAGTATTGTATGGAAATGGCCCTTAGTACATTGTTTGCTGATCTTAGACTTTGATCTAGACTTTGCTGAAATAACGGTAAATTTGAAAGTATTTTACTTTTTGTAAATGTTATTAGACCTATTTCTAATAAAAGGTTCTCTGAAAAAATAATAGGGTTTACCACAGTTTTATCTTTTTTGTCAAACTTTTATGTATATATTTACTTAACAAAAAGAATCTCCATTGAGACACATAATATACAAAAAGACTTCATAAATGGTGTAAAGTGTAAAAAAGTAATTTCTTCAGCTTCTCTAAGAAACAAACATTAGTATATGCTGTCCTTAGGTGCGCACTGTGTGTAGTGCACTTAAACTGAACATGCGTATTGCTGTAACACAAGACACGATAGTTTCATGTAAAACAGTAACTCCTGCTCACAGCAGTAACCTGAACTCAAAATTTGTCGCAATCAAACCATGTCATCTTATACTCACATTGTTTTATGTAACTTCACAACACAAAATCAAAAGATATATTAAATTCTTCCCTTCATAAATAAATGTCTGTCTCCTGCTCCCCCAAACATTTGCAAACAGTATATACATGTTGCACCATTTGTATACATTTTCTGTTACATCCTAAACCTAAAGTTTAATTCCTGAACATGTAGGAATTAAGCAAAGACTTACTGAAAAACAGTGAAATGGCTTAAAGGTTCTCCCTGCAGGGATACAAGCTTAACTTAAGAAAACATTACTGATGTCAATGTAATTCTTTGAAGCTTGTGAAAATGCAGGAATGCTGTCTACGCTGACAGCCACTAAGAGTCTGTAAAGTTCAAAATGTTGTAGTTGTTTGGTAGATGCATTATGATGCATTGAGGACAGACCTGCTGTAAAGGGTCTGGTAATAGGTACCAGAGTCAATGGCAGATGGGCCAGCACTGTCATATATCTGTTTGGTTGCCACAGGGGAAGATGTTGTATAGCTGTTGTAAGCCATCACCTGTTCCTGGTATGACTTAAGGTCCATCTTCTGCTCATTGGACATTAGATTGGTAATGGAGAACGGGTGGTTGAAATTGTAGTGGGGGTCCATGGACTTCAGTGGATCATTCTGAAGATCCAGGTGCTGCATTGGGCTGGCCAACAGGTGGGAACTTCCACCCATGCCCTGAGAGTGCAGGTGAGAGCTGGACGAAGTCATGGAAGAGGACACAGAAGACGGAATAGGCACTGGTGAGCTGTGTGAAAGGCTGGGTGTCTGAGATGAACAATCAAGTTGCACCAGGTTCCTCTGCTGCTCCTCTGATGCTGATCCGGCATGGGAGCTGTCAGAATGGGCAGAGTCAGCACCCTCTGAGCCTGTGGCAGGGCTGTGCTCCTCTTGCATTCTCTCACCTTCATGCCCAGTCTTGGCACTACCACCCTCCTGAGACTTTGTTGTGCTCTTCTTCCCAGATTTGTCCTCGATCTTAAAGCGCTTCTGGCGACGCAAGTAGCAGCCGTTCTCAAACATGTTGCCAGAATTGGGATGCAGTGCCCAGTAAGAGCCTTTGCCAGGCTTGTCGGGCGACCGCGCCACTTTAACAAAGCAATCGTTGAAGGACAGAGAGTGACGGATTGAGTTCTGCCAACGCTGCTGGTTATCGCGGTAATATGGGAACAGATCCATGATCCACTGGTAGATTTCGTTGAGCGTTAGCATCTTACTGCTGGACTGCTGAATGGCCATGGTAATGAGGGATATGTAGGAGTAAGGTGGCTTGGCGTGGGTCAGAGAACGCCGATACGGCTTTGGCACCTCCTTAGTCCGGTTTAGGGAGGTAGGAGAGGGGTAACTGATCTGGGGCATAGACTGACCCATGCTCTGGTAATGGGAGAGGGGAGCCAGGGAGGAGGCAGAGGAGCCCAGCTGTGTCAGAGAACTGGGGTTCAATGAGGAGCCTACTGGGGACAGACTCATGTGGTTGGGGCCTCCACCCATGCTTGTCAATGGGCTGCTGTTGAGACCTGCGCTGGGGTAGCCCATATTCATGGTGGATGTGGAACAGGCTGAGTTCAGATTTATGTAGTTGTTCAAACTGCTCATTGAATTCATGGCGCTGGGAGAGGAATACATCTAAAATAGATAAATAACATTAATGTTTTCATTTATATTTGCCATCAACATATTAAAAACAATGAACATAACATTAGTCAAATGTCACTAATTCTTCCTACAGGCTTCCAAATAAATTCTGAACGACAATAAATTCCAACTCTGTTGCTTAACAATTTATAATTTTATTATAAAAGTATTTTATGGTTATTGTTATGGATTTCAGATCTAAATATTTATATGGCTTTAAATAATTTGTTGTTTGTTTCTTAATTTTGTTCCAATATATTAATCTAAATGATCAGGTAAATGAAACTACAGTTCTATAACTGGAAACTGCTATCAAAAGTCATTTTAAATAACTAAATCAACGTAAAAAAAGAACAACTTAAAGAACTATATTAACTTAAAAAAGTAAATAAATAAAATAAATATTAATTTTGGCACGGAGTTTGCGATGCTATTATAAAGCATTTTTTAATTTGATTTGCAATTAGATGCTCTTATGTCCCGACAGATAAAACGGGTGGTCTATTCGATTTGTTGATAAATAATACTAAAATCGAATTTATAGCTAGACTAAATAAAGCCTTTCTAAAAAAAATTGTTTATAATAAAATCTACTATATCCTTACAAATCTACTATATCCTAAAATCTAAACTATATCCATTAATAGTGTTACAGTCAGTTTATATTAATACATTTTAACTCATTTACAATTAACTCATTAAGGAGGGATAATTTAAATGTAATGTTGAAAGATTCCTTAGCCTTTATATTTTCAATTTAAATAGAAAGAAATAGGTAAAGGTTGGGTATCTTTTCTGATTTCACGTGAACATTTTGCTTAGTTACTCAACCGCCAGGTTTTGGCCACGGGTTTAACAGAAAGAGAAAAGAAAGAACAGATCTATTTATTCATGTAACCAAAGTTTTGTAAACAGTTTCCCACACTAAAGAATAAAAAATACATATATGTATTTATCTATCTGTCTGTCTGTCTAATCTTACAAACATAAACAACATAAAATATACACAAGATAACATCGAAGAAGTTTTTAAACTTACCTCACTTGCCTCACTGTAGAAAGCATTCCATTCAGGAATTTCATGAGATTCCATCTTCACAGAGCTCAACATCCCCAAAAAAAGTTATAACTCGAAGAATCGGGACAGTGACTGAAGTCTAAACAGTGTAAAATGTTCCAAAACACGACAAGCTTTGTAATTCCAAAATCCACAATACTACAGCATAAACTGTAATTATTTTTTTTATGACGTTAGGTTTTTCTCTTGATTGAAAAACTTCAGTCCTGTGGATCAATTAGTTGTGTGTCTCATGATTTTCATTTTATACAAACATTTAAAAATAATCCTGGCACGTCCAAATTGAAGCTGCCGTGGAGAAGAGGCCCGTGATGTGTCTGTGTCAGGTCGTTATTGGTAAGTACTGTAAGAAAGTTTAACCTCCAGGCTTTAAAACGCACACAGGTAAGGGACCGCCCTAAGAGGCTATTTGAATACTGTGCCGGGACTCAGGAAGAGATGCCGAACGGGTCTCTCTTGCCCCCTGGTGTTCTGTATATTGGCCGGCGGACACGTCTGTCCCAATTGTCATCACAAACAACTTCAGGCCTAGCTGACATGAAAGTGAATAGGTTGAACCTAAAACGAAGATATAATAAAGACAATTATATATCGCGTATATAATAAAGACAAAAATAATAGTGACGTTTTAATAAATTACAGAAAACATCATCAGTTCACCAGATGGTGGCTGGTGGCTGGTGTTGTGCTCTCGCCATTAATATGTTCAGGGCGGTGTAAGCTCATCAGGGTTTAAACTCATCACGGTGGGGTTTCACATCAGTAATCTAAGGTGCCAATTTAAAATCACCTTCACCTTATCACCTTCACATAGGTCACAGATTGATGGTGATTAATTTTTGAGATTTAAAAAGACCATGTCAGTCTCTTCACAAACTTTTGACGATTGAATATAGCTATAGCAAATATAGCTATCAATCAAACAATTTACATAATTATAACCACAAAATAAGTCAAAAGTAGGCATTTTCTTTCAGTTTAGAAGATTAGTTATTTTAGGTGGAAAGATCTGCAAACTTTCCCTGGCTTGAAATGACCCGTGGAAAAGGACCACCGATGCACGACTAAAGTATAAGAATACACATCTCCTTGTTAGGCGCAGACAGGCACATCAGAATGTCAATGCATTTCCTAATGGCTAATGAATAGAGATGTAATTGATCGGTTAGCTGGGGGTCGACAGGATTAGTTGCTTAAAGAATAGAGCTGACCCCCAAGATGACGTGGGGTTTAAAGTGTGTTAAACTATTGTTATACACAATTTATTTTTTTAAAATAAAACAAATACAAAAAAGTTTTTTTTTATTTTTAAAAATACTGTCAAATAATGTTGTGTATTTTTAATCATAGTTTAAATTAGATCAGTCCTAGACTGGTAAACCGTTCACACGTCTTTGCGAATGGATTTTTCATAACTCCACAGAATGGGCGATTAACAAAATTAGGTTAGAAAATACACAGTCGCAGGGAAATCAATTGTTGCGTTCATTCATCTGCAATGTGAAAACAATCCAAATGGCATGATAAATTAAGGAGGTGTTTATACATCCCTTGGCACGCTTTACGCTCCTCTCTTCTGTATGACTTCCTCAATAATCCCTCGCTGTCTTTAACTGGTGTATTGGCGAACACACATCTGAACATCCTCCCGCTATCTCTGCTTCTCATTCAATGTAGCGGCGCATCGTTCATTAACACCTCTATAATTGGATAACAATAGTCTTAATGTGTGACGCTAATGAAGGAAGTAGAATATTAGAAACGTGTCTTAGCGGTTTATGAGCTGCCAAACGGCAGTCCTGTGGTGGCGCTTATTGATAGTAGGGTTTTAACTTGCTCGATATACAACGAGTTCAAAAATATTGAAATTGATTTGACTTTAATCTTTTTTTTATTTATACACTGACACACAAGTTGTAAGTCGGCTGTATAAAAACAAGTGCAGTAATGTGCAAATATGCAGTGCAAACTGTAATTATTTTGATGTTTGTGTATTTTTCTATATACGCGTCTGCATTTAAAATTCAAATCTGTAGGTCTATTGGCTATACACTAAACATTGTTCTGGATTTGATCACATCATTAAAGTAATTCTGCTGAGTTCTAGAGTTTTCCTCTGATGTTGACAATACGTTGGTAAAATATTTCCACCTGCTGGACAAAGTTTACCACTACAGCAAAAAAAAAAGATCCTGTCAAAACTTTAAACCAAATTGTACCAATTTACAGACTAAAATAGTAAATTACCTCTTGCAATGGGTCACCGATTTAAATAAATTTAAAATCACATATTTTCACTGTAAAAAGTAATTTACAGTAGAATACATTGCAGGTCTGAAACATTAGGATTTGTAATCACGTCCTTTCCCCACAGTGCAGATAAGCAGAGAGAACTACAAATGCAAACATGCTGTAACCTTGAACAGTTTCTGAATCTCCAACAGGAATAAAAACAAGTCATTTAGTTCTACGCACATTTAGACACTTTCATAATAATTTAAGTCAAAGTTCAATGCTGTGTACTTTTACATGCGAACTATGCCATAAAAATGTTCTGACAGTTAACCTAAAACATACTATAACATAGAAATAAACTGACTTTATTCAAGTAAAAACTACTGTTTTAGGTATGTTTAACTGTGTGTGTGTATATATATATATATCAAGTAAAATACTATTCTGAAAAATATCATTGCTAAATACCATATCATGAAAACAATCTGTAGTCTTAACCTTTTTAGCAACTCATTAGTAGGAGGATCAAAGTTTTGTGTGTTTACAGACCTTTGGCTGCATTTGGATGAACAAAATAAGCAAACCACTAAAAAAAGCAATGAACTCTGGAAACTTGTGAAAAGACAAAGTTTTAATTTGAATACAGTTTGAGCTGTAACATAAAAAGCAGATTAAACAAAAGTCTTACAGAACATTACTGTGCGCTTTGTTTTATGTTTAATCAAATATATATCAATGTCAAAAAAAAGCCTGAAGACATGTGAAAACAATACTGGGATACAAATCTACAGGGCTTTCAAAAGCTTTAAGATACTTAAACCACTTTTAGGAATGTTTGTGATGATCTAAATCAATTAAATAAACCACTGTCTACATTTCTAAAAGATTCTGGCTGATTATTTTATCAATTACATTAAAATAATTCTCATAATATAAACCTTTGATATGTAAAGATAACATCTGGACCATATACGTGTAAAATAGAGAATAGCTCTGTTCTTACAATATGAAACTAGTCATCGCCTCTATAAAAGCTAGACAGTTTGGCTCTTTAAGCTATAAAGAGCTCTTTATTAAAGTTCTTTCTGGGTTACAAAACAAAATATAGTCTTCTGCTTGCTTATGATTAAAATCTTTTGTATCACCCATATATGTTTGAATAGATAAAACATTCCCTATAATGTCTTTGTTATCTGATGAATGCCACAAAACCATTTTACCACACAAATCTGTTATACATTTCAGCATGTCTATCTTTGGTTTTCTATTTATTCAAAGACTTAGAGGTACATAAAGCAATAGAGTATCAAATCTAGAATTTGCACATCTATATAACCATTGAAAGGTATACACTTGTATTAGACAAAGTAAAAAAACTAAGATATCTGTTGTACATGCTGGATTGGGAAGTGGATGGGCATTTAGCACTTAGCAATATGAAGGCTGAAATGAAGGCTGAAAGTGCTATTGATGAATCTATAGGAGGCAACAGATCTAAGTGATTGAAATAAGTGCAGTTGGGGTTAATACAGGGTCATATCATACTGGCTGTATGCTCCATCACAGAAAGGAGGAAAGGTGAAGGGAAGTATAAGGAAGAGGGGAGCAAAGAAGAGAAAAGGATCTGGGTGAAATATGGGAGGAAGAGGACCCATCAGCAGTGGGCTACAGGATCACGACAGCCCTCTTGAGTGACTGAGGTTGACATCTGTCTAGGGAAAATAGACAGTAAGTTTTAGTCAGCATGTTTTCTATCTTTGAGGACTAGTTTACCTATAAAATAAAATTCTGCCATATTATTCCAAATGACCATTTTTTGGTGGAAAACAAGTAAAATTTTTACAAAAAAATGTGAAATGGCATGGAATATTTGAGCACAAGTAATACTGACTATAATTTTATCATACTTTGTGTACTTTTAAAAGCCTCTGTGCACTGTAATCCTGGGAGCAAATATAACCAGTACAGTTTTGCAAAATGTCTTTTCTCCTCTACATAAAAAAGAATTTCAAGTATAGCGAGACGACCAAGCTGTTTAAACAGGCAGCATACAGATTATTTACTATTTTTCAGCAATTATACTGATAGATTAGATAAGCACATTATATATGTATCAAACCTGCTGCAGGCCGTTATGGGTCTCTTTCCTTTACCTAGACATCTGCAAGAATGACGGCGAGCTCTCCTTGCATGAATGCCCACGGCACGTTGGAGCCCACGAGGGGGCACATCTCCCCACTGGGGCAGTGCACTTTACCTCCAATGCCCTGTGTGCAGATGAATTCCCGGGTGCAATGGAAACAGAATTTGTGCCCAGCCACCGATGGACACTGGACGAAGTGCGCGTCTTCTAGGTGCTCATGGCAGATACTACAGCATGGAGAAGCGCCACCAGCCCCCGACCCCTCGCCACCTGTAACGGCGCCTTGATCACCTCTGATAGCTCTGGGCATGGTGACAGTTGTAGTCAGCTCTCCAAAACTGCTGCCAATTTAGGGTTCTTCGCTGTGGTAAACTACGCGTCGCTGACCTCCAGGAGAGGGACTGATGCTGTTTTTAAATCCACCTATGTAATTTTTCAAAGCCAGTCTTCGAACGTGTACGACCAAAACTTTTCTAGACAGTTGTATATAACACTGCGAGATTTTGTGTAATTTACAATCTTGGTTGGATGTTTCTGTCTAATCTGCCGCAGAGTTTTTCCTGGACGACGCACCGAAAGTTGCACAACTGACTGTTGGAATTGTGGGAAATGTAGTACTTAGTTTCGCCGATGCGCGCCGGCCCTTTTTGTGACACCGGATATATGCAAAATGGAATGCGAAAGGAATTTAAAATAAAATAACAGTCGAGTCAATTAAACTAAATAAATAATTCAGGTGGAAAATAATATTTTTTTTTAAATAAGTACAGTCTTTGCACGATATGCACTTTTGTAAAAACAAAAATCAGAACGTTATGAATAGAAATGTTCATATAAAATTAGACAATGTATGGTGGACCAGTCATCACACCTATCAAATGTATTATAAGTAATATAAAAGTATTGTAAAATTTAAAAAAAATAATAGAATGACTATTTCTCAAGCATATAAAGGTAATCAAGAAAGAAATTGTGTAAAAATTTAAGTTTCTTTTAATAACAAAATTAATATCAAAACATTACTTTATTATCCCGATGTTGCCTAGTACATTTTATATACAATAATATGATCTGTTAACATATAGTAATGGCTTTTGCACAGCCAAATAAAGAATTGTCTGCAAATAACAGCAATATTCCCCTACAAAAGGTTATTAGCACCAGGCACCAGAACAACAGCCAGGCAAAGAAAAGTTTCTTCCCTCAGGCAATCTACCTCATGAACAGTTTATATTTAAATAATGAAAAGTATGGGCAATATCACTTGTATATATTATATATAAATTCTTTGTGGTTTAAATTTTGGCAATAACGTTTTTTCTGATTCTGACTGCAATTTTATGCAGCGTTTTTTTTAGATAGATGACATCACCTCTGCTATTCACAAAAACGCTTTTAATAAACTTCTAGTGTTATATTAATTATTTTATATTATGAGCGACTATAAAGAAAAAGCAATGGCCTCTGGGATTTGTGAAAAGGCAATGTTTTAATTTAAATACAATTTGAGCTGTAACATAAAAAGCCGATTAAACATCTTAAAGTCTTACAGAACAGTACTTTGTGCATTTATATATTTAGTAATATATTTTTCAATGTCAAAAAGCAAGACTGAAGACATGTGAAAACAATATGGAGATCCAGATCCAATCTGACAGGGCCCTCGGAAGTATTAAGACACTTAAACCACTTTTAAAAATGTTATTCTTAAAAAATGTTAAGAATGTTCTAAAGCAAGGAATATTTTTTTATCATATAAATGTTTTCTTGCTGGGTATTTTTAAGAGTAAGGGTTTAAGAAGACAATAACAATACTTTCAGAAGATGTCCAAATTGCTTTGGGGTCAATTTCACCCCAAACATAACAGGGAGGTTTCAAGTGTGGCTGAAGTGTCCAAATACCTTTGGAGCCACTGCATGAGGTCTGCGTTTCTAAAATCTAATAGATGCTTGCTACGTCACTTACATTAAAATAATTCACACCATGTATGCCTTTATGTAAAGATGGAAAAAACATCTGGACCATATACTTGTAAAAAACAGAATAGCTCTGTTCTTATAATATTAAGCTAGTCATCGCTTCCAACAATTTAAAAGCCAATGGGTTACAATACAAAATATAGTGATCTGCTTGCTTGTAATAAAAATCTATTCTGTCCACTCATATAGGTTTT
The DNA here is from genome assembly GCA_036877575.1 of Botia almorhae. Classification (NCBI taxonomy): domain Eukaryota; kingdom Metazoa; phylum Chordata; class Actinopteri; order Cypriniformes; family Botiidae; genus Botia; species Botia almorhae. Next base: position 27,776 of record JAZGTJ010000778.1, on the reverse strand, counting down.
AATATAATTCCCAATGTAAAACATTCCCCATAATGTCTTTGTAATCTGATGAAAGCCACAAAACCATTTTACCACAAAAATATATGTTATAGCAATATATGATACAACATTTCAACATGTCTATCTTTGGTTTTCTATTCATTCAAAGACTTAGTGGTACATAAAGCAATACGGTATCAAATCTAGAGATTGCACATCTATATAACCATTAAAAGGAATACGTTCGTTCAATCTACACAAAGTAAAAAAACAAATATCTATTGTACATGCTAGATCGAGAAGCGTCAGGGTTTTTAGCACTTAGTAATATTCCTGGACTATTTAACGGTTTTATGCAGCAGAGACAGCAAAACAAGAATGAGTCTGTAGTTCGGTACAGTTTTTGTGATTGTAAGGGATGGTGCCTTTTCAAACAGGCTCCCCGCTGCACAATCTGCATCTGTCTGGTGAGAACACATTCTGGAAAATCATTGTTCACCCTACTGTATCTTTAAAATGCGTTTTTAAATTGTAAATGCATTTTCATTGTAAATACAACCTGGTACATGAACCTTGTGTTCATCTACGTGACTGAAGATTCTTAAAGCGCTGTAAATGAATCTATATGGGGCAACAGATCTAAGTAGTTACTGAAATAAGTGCAGTTGGATTTAATAAAGTCATCTCTAAAGAGAAGAATGGCTGTATGCTCCATCTTAGGAGGAAGGGAAAGTTAATAGAAGGAAAAGAAGGTAAAAGGAAAGGGGGGAGAAAAGGATCTAGGTGAAATCTAGGAGGAAGAGGTCCCGCCCACCAGCAGTCAACTCTTTAGCGCTGTGGGCCACAGGATCACGCCGGCCATCTTTAGGGCTCAGAATTACAGCTCCCGTTGAGTGAGGTTAACATCTGTCAGGGAGAAAACAGGCAATATTTACTTTATAGTTTTTTTTATATTTAAAGAAGAGTTCACCTAAAAATTCTGTCAGCTAACTCACTGCTATATTGTTCCAAATTATTCATTTTTGGTTTGAAAACAAGGAACATTTTTAAGTACACTGTTAAATGGCATGGAATTCTGAGCACAAGTAATACTATTTTAATACTATCAATACTTTGTAAGCCTCACAGCCTGTCACTGTAATTCTGTTTTGCAAAATATGTTTCCTGTTTTACAGATGAAAATATTTCAAGTATAGCAAGACCATATTGTTTAGACAGACAACATATTGATTATATAATTAGTTATTATAGATAATAAATGATAGATCATCTTAGTGGTTATGAACACATTATACATGTATCAAACCTGCTGCAGGCCGTTATGGGTCTCTTTCTTTCTTCACCTTGACATCTCCTGCCAGGATGGTGGAGATCTCTCCCTGCATAAATGCCCATGGCACATTGGAGCCTACAAGGGGGCACTTCTCCCCACTGGGGCAGTACACCTCACTCCCGGAGCCCTGTCTGCGGATGAAGTCCCTGGTGCAAGGGAAACAGAATTTGTGCCCAGGCACCGATGGACACTGGACAAAGTGCGTGTCTTCTAGACGCTCATGACAGATAGTACAGCACAGAGGAGCACCGCCTCCACCGCTAGTCCCGGATGCTTCGCCCCCCGTAACGGCACTTTGGTCACCTCCGGTAGGGAGGGGCATGGTGACAGCTGTGGCCAGCCCTCCTGTACTGCTGCCAGCTGAGGTTTCTCCATTGCGAGAGGCCAGGCGGCGCTGACCTCCAGGTGAAGGACTGGTGCTGTTCTGGCGTCCTACATTGGAGTGGGCACCACTACTGCCTGGGGCGTCTTTTGGAGACTGGGTGATCGCGCCTACATTATCTGCCACACTCATGAGTGCTGTGATAGGTGACGGGTCACTATTGTGGGCTCCCAGGCCCTCCTGGAGGACGGGAAGCTGTCCAGCCACAGCTAGTGAGGTTGCGGGCATATGGGCAGGCATGCCAGGGTATGCACTTAGTGGCCAGTGCTCAGCGGTCATCCTCTCAGTGGTGTCCGGCTCAGGTGAAGCTTTACGTCTGCGTACTCGGGGCTGCGTTGGGCGGCCTATGTGGCAGAGCGCAGTGGGCAACATGGAGCAGCTGGCATCCAGGTATGGTTGAGGGAGGGCTTCTGGGACCGGCGCATCTTTGAATGCCCGCACCGCATCACTGAGAAGCTCAGAGAGGAGACGCCAGTCACTGGTGCCGTGCCTTTTCTCATACTCCACATATTTGTAGCCTGAGTTAATGACCTTGCCAGTATCTTTCTGAGAGTCTTGAAACATCTGCTTGACCAAAGCTAATACGCTGGAGAACACATTGCCAGACCCACATGGGTACTCAATGTAGACTTTTAACTCGAACTCAACCCCCAGCTTGGCATCAAAGGCAAACACTCTCCCCACCAGGCCGTGGTCCTTTTTAAATCGAACATTGAATGGGGTGCAGCCTGAAAGGGTGTGTAAAGCTTCTCTCAAAGCTTTGGGGCGTCCAGCCCAGTCATCTGCACGGTTTCTCACGCTTTCAGAAAGCTCCCCTAATGCTTCAACGTTTCTCTGCTTCTCCTTCAGCTCTTTTTCAAACTCAGGGCTCATGAAAGAGGCCACGCCCACACTCATCCCCATGGCCAGGGCCTGCCTTTTACTGATCTCATTTAACATAGGAGCAGAAATGGTCAAAGGGGCACTGCCAGCTCTGGCATTCAGACCAGGCATTGCTGTAAGAAGGCCATGAGGGGTTCCAACGAGCCCCTGCGCCATTAAATTGGACGGTACAGCCCCCACCATAGTCCTTCTGGCATTAGGACTCTGCCTACTAACCTCGGGTGGGCCCCCATCTTCGAGTCTATGCAGCCCGTTTGGCAGCCGGGCTGGCACATACTCCCCCCTGCCCCTCTCATATCGCTCGGAGGGCGGTCTGCCGGCCTCCATAGGACCCTCCTTACCACCGGGACCGTGTTTACCGCCAGGTTGTGGACCCGGAGATCTGCCGTCCTGCATAACATGGGTTCTCTTCAGCTGTCGGGCTGTATCAATAAGCAGCTCTATTCTGTCCGCTCCCTCGTAGTTCACACACCCTCTACATACCGCCTCGCTAAAGTCCCAGATCATGGCCCAAGGCATCTTTGGCAGGTCGCAAAGGTAGCACCATTGCCGCCTGGAAGATGCCTGCGAGGAAGAGGACATATTGGATAGGCCCTCGCGATCTTGCGTTCTCAAATCCACTCTTGGTATTCTTTCAAAGCCAGTTTACGAACGTTTACGATCGACACTTTTCTTGTAACGGCCGATTATATACAACTCCGTAGGATTTTATGTCATTCACAATCGATTTGTTTGATCTTTCTGCCAAGTCGCTTGGGCCGCAGAGTTTCTCCTGGAAGACGCTCTGAAAGTTATACAACTCTGACCGGTGGAATTGTGGGAAATGTAGTAGTTAGTTTCGTCGACGAGCGCTCTTCCTTTTTGTGACAATCAGTATACCTAACGTATACATAACGCAAACATTTAAATTAAATTAATAATTAGGACTGTTTAAATGAATAAATAAAAACAATTACATAATAAATCGGAGGGGAAAAAAGTCTCCGAGGATAAAAAGTAATACAGAACTATTTTTAAAGGAGTTACAGCAATTGTTTTTTTACATACTAGCGGACGTCATTTCAGAAATGCTCACAAGTGATCAAAAATCAAAAATACATCAAAAGATCAAAAATACATACGAGGAGATTTAGGACAATAAAAACAAGAATATAATAAAAATAAAAATATATATTTTGAGTTTAAAATGAGACAATGTATTCTATTACATAGCAATAAAAATGTATTTATTGCTTAAATAACAAGTAATACAATATAATGACTTTAATTTCTTATAGTGTAAAATTAATCAAGAACAATTATGAAGATGCCTGGTACATTTTCATATGCAAAAATATTATATGAGAAACGTTGCTATCGTTGTATTGATTTTCAGTACGACAAATCAGGTTATAGCAAAACGCGCGGACGAAATAACAGCTATTAGACTGCAAATCCCATTTGACACCGCGGGTTTAAATACGTGACCTCACGTCCACTATTCGCTACGACACAGGTTAAAAGTCTTCCGGTGTTAAATTACAGAAGTGAAGCACGGAGGATCGTTGCATCTGTACTTAGCAGATCTGTGTTTACAGGTTTACCTGTTTAATTGTATAATATTAAATCCATAATTATTGATTGTGTGGTATAACGTTTTTGAAACTCTGTTCTGCTTTGTTTGTTTAATACTTATACTTACTCGAGATTTAATGAAACGTAATCAGACAAAACAGTTCATGTTAATGTACTGTTGGATTAAGTAATTAATATTATTCATAATATTAAGTTATAATACAGTATACAATCTCATACAGTATATTATCAATAAACACTTAAGGATTTTGCTTATGGCACTGAATGTTCTTTCTTATGTTGTGGTGGTGATTGTAGACCAAGATCCTTTTTGCTACAGTCTGGTACATATTGGTTCTCCAGAATTGCCAGGGGTGGTTGGTCTGTATTTGATCTTAGACATATGGTATTGCTTACAAATGATACACAGTCCTTGTGTTAGGAAGACAATGGGAATGATGCTGTAAATTGCAAATTGATGTGTAATAATCATTGTTTATGCAAACATTCACAGGTATGCAGACTCCTCAAATGTATGTATTTATTTAAGTTTTCATGTTCCGTTCAGAAAAAAACATTTTAAGTGTACCCACGTTCAATTCAGTAAAATCCTACTTGAGTTACAATTTTAATGAGTTACAATAGTTCTGCACAATTGCAGTATATATAGTTTGAAAAGTAAGGGCAACAGAAGTGTTTATACCAAAGGTTAGAGCATAACATTTCATAGAGAGGTTAACCTCTCTCTGAAACCTTCCAGAAATCAAAGATTAAAAGACTTTTTAACACTTTAAATAGTACAACGTTGCAAATTTGACAAACTGTCAAAAATAAGCGATCATCATCAAGACGTAATCAAAGGTATGTTAATGGCTAATCACATGGATTTTTACAGCATAAAACAATGGCATGCTTTATTAATTAAAAAATAGTTGTCATAAATTTTATGGTGTAATAATTAACACATTGGGATTGCGATGAGGAAGGTATGAGGCTTTAAAGAGTGTAGCTAGCGTTACAGCCAAATATTTTGGTAAGGCCCATAAGAAAAGATGTACCCTGCATCTATAGAATACACCCAGAGAGAGCTCGCCCCCCACATCCCACTGTACACTGATATGGCCCACAGAGAAGGCTGCAGCTGCACCTGTTAGCATAGCAACAATCTCAAAATGAATCACAATAAGGGAGATCTGAGATCAAATTTGAGAATGAAGGGGAGATATGATTGAAAGCAACAATAACCAAACTCACCACAATGCATTTACACTCAGTTTGTATTCTGTGTAGCCTGACATTTGAATCCAGTTGTCATTTATGTTGCATTTGTTTAAATGTTCTCTGTCTCTTCATTACATTACAAACTCAGAGACATTCTTTCTTTAATTGTTAAAATACTTTCTCCCTCACATACTGGGCTACTGAAATCCTATGCAGAGTGCATAAAAATAAGGCCAGACATTGGTGGATTTCAGCGGAAGGGATAAAATGACTAGATGTACGAACAGAGCAGGAATGTATTTCCAAAGCATATTTCTTACATCAGTTGTATATCCTCTTTCACTATAACAAAAATGGATTCATAGTGAATAAACACTTATGCTGGTGTTTAGTATTAGCAAAGTCTTTGTGTATGATTTTTAACTCTAATTAGATGATTAGACTAAATGCAGCCCTCATAGCAGAGGTATACACAAACAGTTAACCATGTTCCACAAAATGCCTCACCTACAAATGCACTATTATACACAGAGGATGTGCTGGAGGGCTTAATGCAGACACACATTAGCTGAACATAGTTTAAAACCTGCCTGTATCCACCAGTATCCAGAACCTACCAGAGGGACCACTGCAGCAGGAATAGGACACTTTCCAGAATGTTTAAAGTTTTCCCAAGCACAGTACCTTCCTGTGGTTTCCTTTTTCCCTCAGATGCCTCTTTCAATTCATTCAGAGTGTCCACAGACACATCTACTCCACTTTTCTAAAAACATTTCATACTGGAGCATGATGTGATGAGAAAAGCCACCAGGAGCCACCCATTAGACCTAACATGATATAAGTGTTTAAATGGAAGTAGCTTGTATCACCTATTGATAATAGCATCTGCCCCAATGTAGCTCTAAATGTAAAGCCAGTCAGCACAGCACTATGGACATATCCTGTGATATGTCTGTAGCTTTGTGGGGGTATGACTCTGTAGAGATATGAAAAGTATGACCATCCCAAAGCTGAACTGTAGGTAGGTCATAGCAGTCAGGCTGTTTGCAAAGCAAAATATGTAACTGATGACTAGAAAGAAACCTTATGTTACCAGTATAGGTTTGTATCTCAGAAAGTCTCCTAACAAGAAAATTGGCAGAGGAGAGACAGATATAAGTATGACCAGATGGAAAATAGGGAAATAGTTTGTTACCTGGATGATAAGAAAAAGTATCGTCATTTGACTAAAGATAAATATAAAGGATAGAATAAAAGATTTGAAATAAGTGCTCACAGTTGCCTAACAGACATAATAAAATAAGACGACAAGTTAGGCATGTGTAGCATGAGACATGGCTGTAATCAATGTAGAATGTTAAAGCAATATGAACAACTTTTATTGTCTATACATGTCTCAGAGTACTGATGTCTCATAACTGATAATATGATTATTTTTACCCTATACAAATCGTCTGTGTAGGAAAATATGTTTTCAGTAACATCTATTATGAACAAAATCATATCAAAACTAGATGACTGGGGATATCTGTAATATGATATTATGAAATATATTATGCAGTGTGTACTTTTCATTGTTATCTTTTGTGTGTTCAAATGTCTTGAGCACCCAGACAATCTCTAAGAAATATCACCTTCTGGTTCTGTTTTATTTTAAACATTTATATTCACATTTTTTAAAAATATTTTAATAGACAATGTGACAACCCACTGTAAATAAAGTGTGTAATTGAACACATTTATGATGCACACTTTGATCTGGGTGCATGTATTTGTTACCTTTTGTGTTTGTCAGTACAAATATTTTAATACCACAAATAACTAAACCAGAATATAGATATAGTATAATTTAGTTACAATAAATCAAGTGCTACTATTTAAACAGAGCTTTAAATATGAAAAGATCCCCAGGTTACGTACATAAATAATTCTGTTAATAGTTTTGAGTCTGGTATTCATGTTATCCTCGTTTGGATGTTTAAAAAACTTTCTTTAACAAATATTTCAAATTTTGAAGAAAATCAGTGCAACCATGAGAACGACACGCAAGTGAAATGTTCGTATTATCAGACTCGCACTCTCTGCGCAAGTGCGTGACTAAGCGCTCGTGTCTTGTCACCATGGTAACGGTTTGTTGATAGACTTGATAGTGTCAGGATGAGACTGAAACGGTTGCACATACGATATTACCCACCAGGTAATATACACATTTAAAGTTTTATATTGCATCCTATTAACCTAATACAGTTATTTTTTAATAGTGTCTCTTGTTCTGTGCAACTTAACGCTTTCCATTTGTTTTCAAGACCAAATTAAAAAGGTGGTTTGCAACTGCAAAACAAACCCAATATGTTTCATTGCTTTTGCAGGGATATTCCTGGATTATGAGAAAGGGGGGCAGTTAAAAACGAAATCTATTGATCTGTTGGACTTGACACCAGAGTAAGTATGATTTCATAGCTAGAAACTTTTTTATTTTGTTAAATAAGTACCATTAATTTATATGGAAATGTTAGAGCGTTTGTTAATGACCTATGAAAGTTCAAATGTAGCAGGTATAGGTAATTATAACTTCTGCTTTAATGTGTTTAAAATATATTTTTGACCTCCAGGACAGATGTAAATGAGTTAATATCGGAGATCAGGGCTGCTGAGCCTCTCATCACGTCATCCTGCGTTGAGCAGGTGAAAATCCTTATCCACAAACTACAGGAGAAAATTGGCCAAAAGGATGACCGCAAGTTCTACCTTTTCAGGGTACCAATCAATATTTCCCTAATCAGGCACAAGTGTACAGGTTTGTGTAATTCACAGGATCATGTAGAGTATATTTCCATATATTTATATTTACAAAAGTAAGTTCGTTCTCTTTGAATCGTTCTGTATGCATCTCACGTTCTTAGATTTATAAGTTTAGCTTTGTGGATTGTATCCAAGAAAGTCTGGCCAGTGTGTGTATTTTATGTTCAGGACCCAGTCTGTGTCACCACCTAAATTTATAATATTCTTTCTGCTCAGGTTTCAATAATTTACATGAAGCATGCACATTTTATTTGTTGACACTGTTGACATAATGAAACTTGGTTGGTAGGATTACATTATACAGCAGTCACAAACACTATTTGGACACAAGTTGCACTTAAAAATGTATGTCACTGGATTGAATAATAAAATGTAAAACCGAGTGCCATTTACTTTTAAAGAGAGGTAGCACAAGCACATGCTGTGCCATTGTATCTGTATACACAAATCATCTTTAGGAGGTCTTACGGGTTACTGCCTGAAGAGCATGAAAACACTGTTTCAAAAAATAATATGATATGTTGTTGGTGTTATAAAGTGTATTGTATAAAATCAGACCTTACCATTTCTACTAAATTAAATTGTACGACAACCTCATGAAGGCACCTAAAATAATCACTAGGTGGCAGCAGAGGGTTTTAAGTGACTACTTACGGAAATTACACTGTCAGGCTTGTAGATTTGAAATGAGTTAATTTGGTAAAGTGCAAGTGTTTGTCTTCTCTGTTCCTCTACAGGCACTTCAGGCTCACATCTTGCCCCTGACAAACGTAGCCTTCAATAAATCAGGATCATGGTGAGGTTATCGGCGGTGTGCACATGCCATCCCCCAAAATATCACTATAATTCAGTCTGTCTCCTTTACTCTTGATCTTTTTGCAGTTTTATAACTGGAAGCTATGACAGGACATGTAAAATATGGGACACAGCATCTGGGGAGGAGCTGCACACTTTGGAGGGCCACAAGAATGTTGTATATGCCATCGCCTTCAACAACCCTTACGGGTAACAACACCCCTCTCATACGTTTAATCATGTAGGCCCTCCCTTAAATCGTTCTGACTGGCTTACCCACTTTCCCTTCATTTCTCTTTTAGTTTATTTCACATTGTAACAGGGAAAAGCCTCTCGGTAACCTGTCAGTCTCATTCCTCTTGTTTCTCTGCAGGGTTAGTGCACTGCAGGAGGACTTGTGTTGTTATTACAATCAGAGCATTTGTCACTTTGAGACATAACAGGAGCCCTTTCCTTTTTTTCTCCTTTCTGCCCCCTTTTTGCTCTCTCTCTCTCTCTCTCTCTCTGTCAGCGACAAGGTTGCCACTGGCTCCTTTGACAAGACCTGCAAATTGTGGAGTGCTGAAACAGGAAAGTGCTTCTACACATTTAGAGGACACACAGCTGAAATCGTATGTCTGGCATCCCACTTCCTCTTATTTAAAAACCAGCATCACTTTTGCTCTTGTACTCACATTATTGTTGTTGGAATGTTGGAATAGTTTACCCAAGAATGGAAATTGTCATAATTTTCTCACATTTATGTGGTTACAAACCTGTATAATTTCTTTCTTTTTTAAAGACAATAACTTCAAAAATGACCAAGCTTGACAAGTCAAAATCTCAGGGATTTGAAGCCGTATTATTAGTCTGTGTGTACATTAAAATGTTGCATCATAAATTGTGGGTAAAACATATTTCCCACCCTGTGTGTGTATTAATGCTTAATTGTGTCTTTAGTTTTAGTTTAGGTTAATCTAAAGCTACTGTGTCTGATGTTGTTTGTATGCCTTGTGCTAGGTATGCTTGGCCTTTAACCCTCAGAGTACTTTAATTGCTACAGGCAGCATGGACACTACAGCCAAATTATGGGATGTTGAGAGAGGGGAGGAGGTGTCCACCCTGGCAGTATGTGTACTTTTCTTCCATCATCATTTTCCTTCTGTTAGTTGAATTGTTATTTTATCTGTCTCTCTTCCATTTTACCCCACAATTTGCCCTCCCATCCTTTATTTTTCTGTCATTCCCACCTTAAGGGAATTTTAAGGATATTTATTTTCTATTCTCAGTGATCAGTGAAAACTGGGAGTGTTTATTAATTTACCATTAAATCTTTCATCAATTCTGTTTATGGAATAATTCAACCATTTAGTGCCATGGTGATAAGTTCTACTTGGTTTAGCTGAACAGTACCGTAACATCCACACTCAGATGAATGTAAACAAACGTCAGACCAGGATATAAGGATGGGGGAGACAGGACTGTGATGGAGCATTAGGTCTTTTCCTCTCCACAGCACATGGCAAAGCAGTGTGACAGAGCTCTGTGTGTGTGTGTGTGTTGCGTAATTACCCCTTTTACCTCTCCAATTATTTCACTATGAATTTAAATTATGAATAGCTCTGTGAGACCTAAATGATGAATTGGGGAAAATTAATATAATATTACTTTGCTTGAATTGGAAGAACTCCATCTTTCTATTAGAAACTCTTTAACACATTTAACATTTTCTCAGGGTCACTTTGCAGAGATAATCTCTCTCTCCTTTAACACAACGGGCGATCGGTTGGTCACAGGTTCGTTTGACCACACTGCCATTCTGTGGGACGTTCCTTCAGGCAGGTCAGTGTGTGTATTCTACAAGAATGTAAATTAAGTAACCTTTATGTATAGATGTACATATATAAATATGCTGCTGTAGAATCCACATGTCAGTGTAATTTTATCTTTATTTAATAAAAATCATTTGCATATTATAAATATGTTTTCAATAGTTTTATACTGCAATGTTTCTAGTGTGGTCACGTGGTTAGCAGTACTGTGTTGTATAAGTAGTTTATTTACTGGTAAAGGAAATTTTAAGTGAACAATAAAAAAAATACGTGGAAAAATACTTTCAGAACTAAGAATGCTGAAAGTAGGAAGGCACTATTGCGTTCTGTTGCATTGCAATGTTAAACCGCAAAAATTAAGATTTGGGGTAAACTTAATGTTTTGATGACCTAGTGTAACTTTGTTTAGTTGAGATCAAGTGTGCATGTGTGTCATTATCATAGTTGCTTTTTTTCTATTTCCCAGGAAAGTTTATGTTCTTGCAGGCCATCGTGGAGAGATTAGTTGTGTACAGTTCAACTGGGACTGTTCCCTCATTGCCACGGCCTCCCTGGACAAGACCTGCAAGGTCGATTACACGTTCACTTGATCTTCATCACTTATTTGTCCTTTTCTTATTATCTGTCTATTTCTAGTCAGATTAAAACATGTCAAAGTTTTTCACATCTAAAAACTATTTTAATTTCATGACAATTTTCCCTTCCTTCACTTTGTCACCTTGTTTTTTTTTGTTGCTGTGTCTTTATGACTGTGAAAGCATTTATTCTTAGCTTCAGTGCTGGCTGTTTATTATAATGAGAACTATTTTTACTGTATTTCTTTGTATAAGCATTTACAGAGATTGCCACTATTGTTGTATAATCCGTTTTGGAAAACTCCCCTATAGCACATACACAATAAACAAAATAAACTGTGGTTGGCTGCTGTACATCTGTAGATCTTCATCTGCTGAAAGGCTGTTGGTTTCTGTAAACAGAAAGCCAACAATTTCAAGGCACTTTTGCAGTTTAGTTTCAATAAATGTAAATGAGTTTTAAAAAGATTCTATTCCTCATGATTTAACCCATTTAATGTACTTCTTGTAACATTGTTTCTAAGTGTATGGGCTCTTATTTATTCCACAGACTCTGATGTTTTTAAAAAACACAGTGAGAAAGTCATGTTTCAGTGCATCTGGTGTTTCTGTGGTTAGATAATATTAGTCAAATGTTTGCATGTACATCATGACTGTGATGCAGATTTTAAAGTGTTTTTAAAATGTTTGTGTCTCACAGACATAATATCTGGTGTTTTATGTAAATGTGAGGCTATTTTGAATTGTTGTGTGGTTTGTGTGTGTTATATAATGTTTCTACATGTGTGTGTTTAGGTGTGGGATGTGGACAGTGGTCAGTGTTTGGCTACTCTCTTAGGTCATAATGACGAGGTATTGGACATGTGTTTTAACTACACTGGTCAGTTGATTGCAACAGCCTCTGCTGATGGTGAGACACACCACAAACACATACTGCTGTTGGGTTTCTATGCTTTGTGGGGACTTTCCATAGACATAATGATACGTTTTATATTCTATAAACTGTGTATTTTGTCTCCTAACCGTTACCTTTGGCACATTTTACATTTGCACACACAAATCTCCCTTGTTGTATGCAGGTACATCAAGAGTGTACAATGCAGAAACATTCCAATGTTTATGTAAACTGGAGGGTCATAAAGAAGAGATTTCAAAGGTAAGGAATTAGGACAATACATATAGATTGTTTTACTTGCTTTATTACTCATTTTTGCTTATCACTTATCTTTGCTTTACTTAATAACCCTCCCCTCTCTGCTTTTATCACATTTAATCATTTTGTCTCTTTGTCTACTCATTTCCTGTCATTTCCTGTCTTGGTCTCTTCCTGTTTATCACTACATGTTTTGCCCTCTTGCCTTTATTCAGGAATCCAGCCTGTCATTCTCTTTGACTAGTTCCAGAGTCTGCTGCTCGTCTCATTGCTCTTTCCATATGCCTTCTCTTTTCTTAATATGTTTATGTTCAGACTTATCCTTAAAACCATCTTTCTATAATATCCTCTTCATCTTCTCTGCTCTCCCTCCCAAACCTCACCATCAACACCAGAATATTTCCATTTCCTGTTTAAAGGTAATAACACAACTGCGCACACACGCTTCGCCTGTCATATCAACACAGGTCAAATTCAGTTCAGCTCTTTTTCTGTCAGTTTGTGTGTACTGCCCTCTGCTTCTCTCCTTTTTTCCACTTGCACATTGAAATAGGATGTTCCCACAAGCGCAACAAAAGGTAATTGTTTGTGATGGAATATGACAAAGGACCGTCCCAATGCATTATCATAACAATAAACTGAAATATAATTTGCTCTCTTTCTCGCTGTAGGTTTGTTTTAATCCACAGGGGAGGCGCGTTCTGACAGCGAGCGCGGATAAGACAGTGCGCGTGTGGTGCGCAAGCACAGGAGCCTGTTTGCAGGTGCTGGAAGGACATACTGATGAGATCTTCTCCTGTGCTTTCAACTATGAGGGGGACACCATCATTACAGGCAATTACACCCACCTATGCAATGCCACATGTTTACAGACACATGGACACGTGTTTATAAACATACAGACAACCCAAAAAATATTCACATGCAGAACATGCAATCACATGCCAGTAACTTCAAACCTTGTCGCTCATTCTGCAGGCAGTAAAGATAACACCTGCAGGATCTGGCACTGAGACGCAATCCACAGGAGTGTGAGCTGAACTTTACTGGAAGATGTATTGGACTACTACAGCATTCCTACACCTTTTAGCTTTAGGATTAACCTTTGTTATTAAAGTAAGATATTGAGTGTCATCTGTAGTCACACTGCCATAGACTTTCTGAAGAAATGTAAAGTAACACTTTACTTATCCCCCATTTTCTAATTATGATGGAATTATGCAACTATGATGGAAATCAGTGGAGCAGTTGTTGTGTGGTTGCCCCATTGACTTCCATTGTAGTTGTATAACTGTCAACAAACTTTTGTTTGGTGAATAAAATGAAATAATTCTCTGTTTTTTTTAACTCTTAAATATCAAACACATGGTGCATTGTATTCTTTTTCCTGATTTTGCAAATCATTCACAGCATTCAAATAAAGGCATCAACATCTGACATCAAAATCACTGTACGCAAATTTTATTTTGAAAACATAAATACATTCAGGTTTACTGTGTCAGACTTGGATAGCTTTGTGTGCTTTCAGCGCTGATATTAAAACACATTACTATTTTTCACTATGCTGAGAGAACCGCAACATACCAGATTTCACATTTACAAGTCAATTTTTACGTGACAAAACTGTATTGTACCGTACTTTAAACATATAACCTTACTCTAAACTTTTACCATAGTCTGGTGAGCCTTCTTCTGTGATCCTGTTTGTGTGCCTTTAGCATCATAAAACCTAAACTCGACATTTCCTTTTGCAATCAGAGTGTACATTAACTCACAGTCTAAACTATTTACATCTAGCCAAAATAAAATCTCTTAAATAACAGTAGTCACAGAAAACTGAAAAACAGAAAACACAGAATTCAGTCTGAAATATACGATAAAACAATTGAACATATCTCCAACATAAACTTTAAATAAACATCTTGTATGTGGTGTGCTTTGAATGGGATTTCACTATATGTTTCAATATACAAACATTTAGATATATTTAACTACAGCATAGCTTCCATATTCTTTCTTAATAAAAAGTCATTTTGTGCATTTGAAAGGGGTTTGTTGTATGGTATAAATCTGCAGTCTACAAAATGTCAAGGCTGATTGGTTGGTTTAAACCATGTTCCTCTAACCAGAGCTGGCAACTGGTGGATTTAACTTTCCGTGCACGTAAAGACAAAGGAACATGCGCAATTTAAAGGGAAACATCCTCAAATCACAATCTATTCAATATGAATTGTGCCAAAGGGCATCTCCAGCTTGTTTTATGTAATGATTGATATGAACAAGGCATTTCTTTCTACAGTATATCCCAAAATTTCCATGATCAAGTAAAGACATATACAATGGTGACATGAGGTGCAGGTATCTGAATAAAGGTTTGTAGTGGGTGTAAGCAGTGAATGTTAATGAGCATATCTAAGGGTAATATGTGGGATGTGCTGGTGCTCGGAGATAGCAAGTTCACATGTTATGGCTTAGTGTGAAGTACAAATTCTCTACTGAGTCCCATGTTAAGAACGCCTTCTGGTATCTAGTAAACCAACCTGCTAACCTGTGATACATGGAGAGTTTCACAGCAGCTTGCATGCTCAAGCAAACCACCTGAAGCTTGGACAATGTTTTTATTAACAGTGATGGCAGAATTTGTGGAGGATCACAGGGTCTTTGGGTGGACCACAAAGTCTAGCAGTGTGATTTGTGATAATTGAAAGGGTTTGGTGGCAGGAATCACTGCATTAAAGAGTAGTCTGTGGGAGGGTGAGGAGGGTGGGCTCGAATGTGATGTTTGTTGGCGTTTTCACAATGGTTCCAGACTATATAGATGTGCTAGCACAGGATGGATATGTGGCGTCTCCAGCTTTTGGTCCATGCAGTGGATGTGTGGGCACTCTAGCGCTTGTTTTTCAATATCCAGTCAAACAGGCTGGGCACTGTCAGCCCTCTGTGCTCCGGATCCTGGTGGAGTTGGCAGAACTGAGCCACAGCACTGAACAAGTCCCCCACATGCCAAGCCTTCTGATTGGCCAGCTGCACCACTCTGTGGAACTGATAAACAGATACAGCCTGTTCACTGGCTGCTTGCAGATGAATGTTATCTGGAATAGGTGACAATCTTTATTATTAGTCAGGGCAGTTACATAATTGTTCTTTTACTTTGGTGCTCAGAACATGTAAGTGTAGTTTTAAAACGTGTAATGGAATTTTTATTTCAGTGGTTTAAGGGTTATTTCAGTGTAACAGATTTACTGGTTACCAGGCATCCATGCTATTCCGGCACCCCATACAAAAGGTTTTACTTTTAAATTGAGCTGAAAATTACTGAAAAGTGCTGTGCATGGGGTTCAAACACCATATTTACATGAGATTGTTAAAGATTTTTCTATAGATTTTCTTTGGGAACTGTTGAATCTGGACAAATTCGGAATTTTACTAAATTATGATAATTTATAGCCCCCTCCAACCAATGACTGCTTCTGCTCTAATAAGACCCGATTGCCCTGCAGCTGGTGCTGGATTGTAGAAATCCACAGGCACAAATGGCTAATTTTACTTTTTACAGAACAACCATGGTGACAAGTAGAAAGCCAAATATATTTTATAATGGGACCCAGTTTCCTCAGCACAGTGGCATAGACTGTGGGCTCTTTGTGCTCATTGTCTTTGTTGTGTGATTTCACAGTAATTTTACTGACAAACAACACTAAAATACACTCACAATGTACTTTAAAACTGGAAACTGGAATGGAAAAATAACAATGCGTGTAACAATCTCCATACCGACATCTTAGATGTCCAGACAGTGAATATTTTTTATGAATCATTACATGGGTGTATGGGATACCGTTAACCTGGATATGTAGTGTACGCTGAGTTTATAAAAGCATAGCTTAAATATGTAGAATAAATAAATATTGCTTTTAAATGGCTGTTGAGATAGTGATCTCACTTAAAACAAGAGGAGGCTTGGACCCGGAAGTCCTATTCCTTATGTCACAACTTAACATGTTTTTAGGATGTAGTTTATTATTAGAATAAGAGTAACCATAACAACAGGTGTATTTAAACATTGTAAGATATGTTAAAAAGCTAAAAGTATTACACTTATTGCTGATGGAAAAAATAATCAAAGCAGCCCGAATATTTAGGAAATGAACATGCAAGAAGCAATCTAACCTTAGTGAGATTACGCTCCTGAGTCTTTCTAAAACAGAGTGCTGGTACGCCAAGCTCAGATGCAGCAATCCACTGAAGTGCCGCTCTTAGTTCTCCATCAACACACTCTGGTTCCAGGTCAAAGTTTACCACCAGGAGCTCTCTTTGACAACTGCTGCCTGCTGTGGACAAACCCGATGTTACTTCTGCAAGAAAAAGATCACCATAGCTCATTTTTGTGGATACGGTGAATGTGATTTGTTCCAGCGTTATGGGTTTGTAGTAAAAACTAATAAAAGAATAAATCTAAGAAAATTGTTTTGTTAAGCTGGTTTAACACTGGCTTCTCTTCATACTCTCTTCAAGGGTGTGGCCAATGAAAATGCGAGTGGTATTTCACCCTAAACACCACAACGCTAGAGTGCTGTGGGTCATTGCCAAGGACTTGCTGTGTAGTTTCTGAGTGGTTGCTAGGGGTGTTTAGGGTGGTTGCTAATTATTGAAAGTCAAAAGAAGACCAAGTCTCTATGACATTCTGGCCCTATGGCTAAGACTCCCTCTTCAAGTTTAGCTCTATGGGATTTTTATGCTTGTGTTATCATCTTAAATCCAATTAGTTTGAGCTCCACTGAATAAGCCACAAAACTTAAAATGTTAAGGGAAATGCCAAATATTAATTTCGGTATACTAACTACTAAAAGCACTGCACGCTCTATAGTGATGTGGAACAGTGTGCATGATAAAAAGCTCACAGCAAACAAGAGATAAGGCTTTAAAATTCAGGGATCAGCTGTGCTTCTTTCCCAATTGCATTACTGGTAAAACCCATTGTTTCACAGCCATTCTGGGAAAGATAGACTAATCTCATCTCTTTCCCTTTCTGTGGCTTTTTCAGAGTTATACACTCTTAACCATTTTATTTTTTCTTGATCTTTTTATAAGCAACATAAGATGTCTTTTCTTTCCCTTTACCCCAGTAACATTTATTTTTTCATGACGTCTCTATCCTCAGCGTTCCAAAATCTGTTCCAAAATTAATCTCTCTTTTTCCCGCTTTCACATCACACATCTTGCCATTTTAACACCTGTCTTTGCTCTCTCTCCTCATCTCTCATTCTCACAATCAATGCCCTGTCTGTTGTCTCTTATGTCTGTGTGCCTGAATGTAGCTTTTGTTCTCTTGCATGTGAATGAGTCATTTGTGAGGTATGAGTTTGTGCTCGTAATACAAAAGTCTCTCTAGCTTTCTCTCTGTTGCTCGCACACGTCTGTCTGTGAGCAAGATGGAGCATCTGTCTATCTGCTCGACTAGAAGCAGACTGTACAGTGAACGACGATGGGCAGAGGGCAAGTGATGTCGTTTCAGACCGTACGACTGCATGCTAATTCAAGAGAGGAGAGGGCATGTAAATGGAAGGCATTAATAAAAGGTCAATGTATAAATAATGTCACAAAATTAATAAAGAACAGAGGTTAGAGAGTAAGATTATAGAAAACGAACTGAGAATCTTGTAAGCTGGCAGAACAGGTGCTTTGTGTCATAATGTATTTTAAAACTGCTGGAACACTGTATGGACCAATCAGCATCCAGGATCTGTTTTATAAGCGTATGTACAGGAAAAATTAGGCTTCTTCATGCAAACATATTTCTTTAAATGACAATTGGTGACACGTAAAAAATACTTTACTCGCCAAAATACTTTTGTTGTTTAGAACTGATGTGTTGTATAAAAACAACCATAATAAGCCATTAACAGGTTGATTTTCTGAAAAGTATGCACTGCAGCTCTGTGATGCATTCATAACTTTGCTTAACTTTTCTGAGCATTTCAACATGTTAACTCCTGCCTTAACCAATTGCGTGAGTCTGAGGAAACAAAGAGTACATCAAAGAGTACATCAGCACAAAAAGTACAAAAAAGCCCAAAAATGTAAAGCTCCAGCATTGTATCTTTAATTTAAATGTTTGTGTGTGTGTGTGTTACAGTATGAGGAAATATTACTCACCATCTGTCTGATCTTGATATTGTGGTGCTTTCTTCTCTCTCTCCCCACTGCAAACAGATACACTATCAGTACCATGCGGTACAGAGCTTTACAGAGCAATGCTGGCCATGTTCCAAAATCATTAAGCCCTTCAGGGGGCAGTGCTCTATTGCACTCATCTAATAACAAGCTCAAAATAGTACATGACTGCAAGCTTTTGGCGACAAGGCCCATTAGAACTGCTGACTATTCCCAGACACTAATTTACAGACACAGCAAACAACCCTTCAGCTCCTGCTCAGTGAGTACAAGCCATAAATGACATGCACATATTTGTCTGCACAACCAATGGCTCAAATATTACAGAATTTGATCCAAAATGGACCTAAAATTTTTGTCCTCTGACTATAGCTTTATCATAGCTCTCTGGGATACGAATGAGCCCTTAGCAGCCATTAGCTCCAGCGCTCTGAGCAAGTCTCTCACTAAGTGTGCTGCAGTTAGCATGTTGCCTTGGGATACCTGATTAAACTGCTGGAGATTGAGCAGTCTGGAAATCCTTCCAAATCTGCCAATCCAAGGCTGGAAGCACTGCTGTTCCCATTTCTGAAACACATATATGCACATTAAGCGATAACTGTGGACACATACACGTAAACCATTTTGGGGCGAATTTACTACAAATAAATTGCACCTGCTGTCTGGTTTGTTTTAGCACCTGATTTACTAAAGGAATTATGCAAATCAGGTTACCTGGCAAAAGGGCTCAATCAATGTCAATCTAAGGACAAGGTTGTGAAGTGACTTTACTGGGATTAAACAGCATCATTTAATACCACTTCTATCCAGATGCCTGAATGTCTTTAAAATCATGAATGTCTCATTATAAGCTGGTTGCACCTGATATATGCTTTTGAAAAAGGTTCAGTGTTAATTGTGCCAGGCATATAGCAATTAAAATGTTTTAAATAGCACTTTAGTTTCAAGTGGTGCAACTGTTTTGTAAATTCACCCCTTTAACTGTATCTTGGCTGTCCCTCTTTGGATCTGTAAAGGCATTAAAAATATCAGAAGCTACTAATTTTGCTACTAATTTCAGCAATGATAACTAAGGTGTCAACCTCAGCAGGGCTTGAAGTAGAGAGAGAAGGTATGAATATGGGCATGAGATTTATAAGCATGGGCATCTCTGACAAGTCTTCTGCCAGCTGATGAAAGAGTGCCACCTGTGGCAACAGCCAGGTGGGCAAGCAGAGAGCAACCTTTCCCCCAATGGGGAGGAAAGAAAACTGGGAATGAAGTGGGGTAAAATGAAAGCCAGATGAAGGCGAATGGCTGGGTACCCATACTGGGGAAAGTGAGGATGGCATTAAGCTGGCACAGGTAAGGCAGCTTCAACAAGCAGGTATGATTCAATCAACAAGGAGGATTTACACCCCCATAACCCTATTTTCCTACTAAAGTCAACTGAATTTGACATATGGCACCTGCCTGTCAGTCTGAGGCACATCCTGTCAGGGCTATGAGCATTGGCTGTGGTGTCTTTGGGTGAAAGGCCTGCTTCAGGCTTCAGTCATGCTGTCAGAGCTGTTTACTTAGACAGCTGTGCTGGCCTAAACTCACAAATGCAGTCTGTCTCACGTCAAAGAGTTATACTACCTCTGGCTTTTGCTTAGAGGGTGTGCTATGTTATATATATAAACTAGGACTGTTGATTTAGTGTGATAGATTAGTTGCAGTTACTTACAAAAACAAATGTAAAAATATTTTTCAAACAACATAAAATATTAATTAGTCATGCCACCCAACCTGTAAATAAATTCTGTGATAATATATTTTTAACATCGGAGTAATTCAAAGTAGAGGTACCACCTGTCCTATACAAACAACACGCCTCACCAACTCGCACTTACCATGACCAGACAGCACAGATGCCCACGGGTCGGGTTCTCATATTCAAAAAAAGTGCAACAGAATGCATGGGGCTCGAGATACATTTAAAAGTGTTTAACCTGACATCTCAATGCAGTGCTAGTGGCAAGATGATTTAAACAGCAAAATGAGACCAAAGTTATGTCAGTCTGCATGTGTACATAGGCCAACAATTTAAAAAATCATACAAGAACAGGTAGAATACACAAACACTTCCTGCTTTGTTAAAGCTTCCTGCTCTGTTAAAACTACAAGTGTACTTTAGACAGATTAACTCAGTTATAAAAGATTGACTCAGTTGTAAAATGGATTACTCAGGACTGTAGGCCTGTTGGACTTATGTTCAATAATATGTAAAATCACAATAGGATATCTGAGTTAAAACAACTTTGTGTCTAATCAATATACAGTCTTAATTAGCTATCATGTAATTCATCAATTTACAGTCGTAGAAAAACATTATTGGCCAAAATATTGTCATTATTTATTCACCCAAATTTATGGCATTGGTGTTATTTTTCTATAAAATACATTTTTCAAGAATCTTTACAGAGCTTTTACCATAGAATGAAAAGTTATAGTGACCAAGTTTATAGTTTAAATTTACCCTAAAATCCTAAGGTTTACTGAAGTTATATTATTTCTTGGTACAATGAAAAGACTAAAGTCACTGACAAAAAAGTCATCATTATCTGCTTATTAATCATTATAAATGGCAATTATTTAAAAAGTTCAACCTTTGTGTTTTCCTTTTTGGGTGAATCAGCCCTTTAATGGCACTGGTTATAGACTTTAAAGTCAACACTTTGAGGTTACACACTGGCTGAGCTCAGAGCAGTGCAGTTATCTCAGATGCTTGAGTTTGATGCTGAATTCTCCTAACCAAACAACCCATACCCAACAATATCAATTAAGATCTATAGGAAAACTGTTATATTAGTAGTGAAAGTAAGTGACTCAGTGTTTAACTCGATACTTTTCGCATATGTATGATCTCCATTTCAACATGTTAATGGCTGTTGCAAAGATGAGGGAAGCAGGCTACACGGCATTCTAGGAAGACCCAGTGCAGTCAGGAATTTGCATGTAGCTAATGAAAAGCCAAATGGAGAAGCCACACCATCCAGCACGGCATGATGGTCTACTGGAAGACTGACCCCTCGCTTAACTGGATAAAGCTACTGGTGGTCTCCTCTTGGGCATCGTCGTCAGGGACAATCTGGGCCCAGCTGCCTGAGCCACTTTCCTCACTGCTAGCGCTGAAAGAGCGTCGCTCCACCTCCACATCTGCAGAGGGCACTGTGGCCTGTGATGAACACCTGTCTTTTTCATTGCTGAGGGGGAGAAGAGGATACGCGGCAGAACTGCAGTGTCACAAAAAGCCAATAGATCCTCAGGCAGTAGTTGATGATCTCTGCTACATATATTTTTTTTAAATGCCCTTAAGTTATCTTTCACTGACCATAAGGTTGTGACCATTCCAGACAATAATTCAATTTTCAATACAATCAGTATTTTAATAATCACTAGAAAATAGTAAAAATAGAAGAAAAAAATAGTAAAAGCTGAAATCCGTAACTTTTGCTTCTGTATTTTTTCTGTATCTAAATCTGCTAGAAACATAAAATTGCTGGTTACTTTACATACGTTTCTTAAGAATTTTAAAGTCAAATAAAGCCAAACTGACTTTACCAGTGAAATTTGACTGGACAGCTTCAATTATAAAAATCATTATTATAAACCTACCCATGCGAATTAAGGTAACGTTAGGAGACAGTTCTAAAGCATGATCTGTACTTTTATCAGTAACTTTTCATTTTTAAATAAAAAAGTTATGGATTGCAGCCTCAAGGGGTTGAACAAAAGATTTTTTTTATTTTATGTACTACAGAATAAAGCAAAATAAATCCCTTAATAGATATCCTGTATTCTTGTAGAAACACCATGTGGTGACATCAAACATAACAAACCTTATGTTCTGTAGTCTCAAAATATGTGCAACTGTCATAATGTAAAGTGTTCGTTAAAGTTAACAGTTCCTTAGTTCTTTATCTTCACTTGTTCTCTGCCTTTTCACATTTAGATCTAAGGCACTGTATTGATTTTAGGTGTTTTAACACACAATGTGCTATGTGCAGTTATTTGGAGTAAAGCTATGAGAAAAGGATGTGCATGCTTTTATGTGGACAGTACCTGCTTCTAGCTGTTCCACTCTCTTTGCCGCTTTGTGGCTGGACCTGATGGGGCGCTTCTCTGTGGTGGGGCCTGTCCCTACCCATATCTTCTGAGACCTCTTCTCTTTGATCTGGTTCAATGTGGATCAGGGGTACCTCTCTCTGTCCTCGCCATGCTTGCCTCATACAGGAGGAACTGTGGGAATTAACATTATTTTCTTGATGCTGAACACTTGGCCGGTTTCCACCATTTTCTCTACGAGACTGTTTAAAGCCGTGTCTCTTTTCTCCAACGGGAACTTGTGACTGACAAGGAGCTAAACTCACTTCCTGCTGGCCTCCAAGCAGGGATTTGCCACTCTCTACAATGTCTGCTGCTAGGCGATTAGCAAAGAGCTGCACATGTGGTTGTGAATCTGTGGAATCAAGTTCCACACTGTCTTCTGAAGGCTCTGCAATGATCTTATTTTTGCGCATTAGAGACTCAATAGAGCTGGCCCAGGTCTCATGAATCAGCATGTCTGTAATTTGGTCTGTTTGACCACGTTGATACAAACAGGAATCAGACTTGCAGAGCCCTGTTGATGACACAGAGTTGCTTGGATAGATGTTAAGTGAGTCCCCATGTGAATTTCGTGCAAAACCATCAAATGAATTTGCTTTGATGGGTGAGTTTACAGATAGTCTGGAATCTGATGATCGTCTGTCAGGAACAGAAGACTGACGGATGCAAAAAGGGGTTCTGGGGGATGGGGGTAAAAGACTATTACTCCATTCTTTGGTCTTGGTCAGGCTGTAATCCTTGTTCTCCTTGTCCATGTCTCTTAGCATGAAGCGATAAAATTCCTCTGTGATACTCTCTGTGCTGGATTGCTTAGACAGACAAGATGATGTCCGCACATTGAGATGTCCATTTTTTTTACTGGCAGCCTGCTGAACAGCTGCTGAAATGATGCTGCTGGCGTTTTTTCCAGCATAATAGTCCAGCAATAGGTCAAACCCACGACCCTCTGTCTCCATCTGGTTCACCATGAATCGAGAAAACTCATCCGTAATACTCTCACAGCTGGATTGCTTGGAGATAGAGCTACCTCTGCTCAAATTATGCCCAAGTCTGTTCCCTGGTCCCAAAGTGTTTGGTGTTAGTAAGGGATCCATGTCCTCTTCTGGAATGCTCTCATAGCTTGATGCTTTCCCTCTACTACTCCACCTCTCACACTGTAAACGGCTGCGAGATGATTGGCCAGACTTAGAAGTGTCCACCACATTTAATTCTGGGCAGTTCATTATCCTGGCTGTGACCTCTGATGCAAAAAGTGCAAATGGGTCAGAGCTTGTAGGTTCATCTAGGTTGACAGTCTCATCAACCACACGGTTGACTAGGCGCTCCATGAGCTCAGGCTGCTCTTCAGTTTTACGTTTGATTTCACTGAGGCGTGGAGGTCTGTGCTTCTTGGTGACCACAGTGCCATTCTGTGTCTCTTTACGACGAAGGGCTGTGCGGCAGGGTAAAAGCAGCCCCTCTGGACCTTCTGAACCACCCTTTAAGGCGCAGAACCATGGCTGCTTTCCACTTGAGTTCTCCAAGCATATCGCTGCCAGCTCCGTCGCCATGGAGACCACTGTGGTCGCCAAGTCTTCAGCAAAGCATGTGACAGGAGTTTTGGACTCTGTCGAATCCATTTTAAGTGCCACAAGTGCTCCTGAAGAGGACAATAAAGAATGCTGCCTGATCTCACTTTCTCCTCCCACCCTGCCTCGTGTTACATGAAGTGGTGAGCTTTCAGCTGAAGGGAGCATAGAGTCTGAATTCTTCTGCACTTGCAGGTCGGATTGCTCTTTAACCATAGTGGCAGTCACTCTGTTTAGAGTAAGTCTGTAGGGTTCCTTCAGTTTTGACTCATTTTCACTCTCCTCCAGTTTGTATTTCTGCTCTCTCTCTCTCTTTCCTATGAGAACAGACAGCTTCTCAACACTGTTCTGCCTCTCACCATGATTATAAGTCTGACTTTGCTCAATCAAATGCTGTAATTGGCTTAATGCTTCTTTGCCAGACTTGGTATCAGTCTCATATTCCCTAAGGCTGGCATTGCCTTGCATGTTAGATAACCCTAAATTACATTTTGAAATGTCACTGATTTGTCTTGATGTAACACAAAGGACATCAAAGAGCAAACTATTCACACAATCCAAAAGAAAACCATGAATGTCTGGGGCATCTTTTCCAGGACCCTCAAGCTCTTTTCTCTTCTCAGCTTTTTCAAGGGCATACTGAAAGATAGTGTTTGATATTTCTTGGCAAAAATTATCTACCTCTTGTTGTTCCTGATATGACCTTCTTGGATTTGTGATTCCATCCACTATCTTATTATGTGTGGTCTCAAGAAAATTGGCAATGCTTGAATAACTTTGTCTGTGGGTGAGCACAGCTGAAGCTTCCCTGAGGAGAACTTCAGCCACATTGGTCCTAAAAGCCTCAACACAGGTGCCCTCTGCAATGCTACAGTGGAGAGGTATTGCAGTTGATGCTTGGGCAACTGACAGAAGTCCAATAGAGGCAGAGTACATGTTTGTAGACTCTTTGGTATCCCCAGCATTTTCTACAAGATCTACTGCAGCTACTGCTCCAGCAACCTGAGACATTCCACATACTGCAGAAGAAAACGAAAACTCTCCTTGCTCTGTTTCACTTCCTTCTTCGTCATCCTCACAGTCACCTTCTCCTGACTCCAATGTGAGCTGTTCTGTCACCTGAGGGCTGGTAATGGTACCAATGACGCTCGCTGCACATGCCAATGCTATTTCCACTGGCTTACCAGAGTGTCCAATTGGCGAGTTGTGCTGGGGATAAGTTCCATGTTTTGTTGTGGCCTGATGTACTCCATCATGCTGTGATGTTCCATGTGACTGTGCTTCTGGCCACTCTGTCACCTCCTCACTGTTGTCAGGGCTCTGAACAATAACAATTTTTGGGAGTTCAAAAGAGCAGGCTCGGGCCCTTGGCGGCTCATCAGTAGAGTGGCTCACATCAACTGAATTTTGCGAGATGTTGGAGACACTTACAGCTGCCTCTGGGGCAAAGGAAGTTTCATCCTGTGACAATCGAATAAAAGCATCTTGAAGGACAGACTCTGCCAGATTGGTGGCATAGTGACCAGCTGACTCATTGGTGTGACGACTGACTTGCTTTGAAGTGGTGGATGAGCCTTTGGAAGGAGTAGAATTTGAGAGCTTTTGGGAGTTGGAAGAGGTGCAGAGGGTCTCTGAGTCCTCACTATCATCTCTCTCCATTTCAATCTTTCTTAGAGTGTGGGATGATCTTAACAC
Source organism: Botia almorhae (assembly GCA_036877575.1). Taxonomy (NCBI): domain Eukaryota; kingdom Metazoa; phylum Chordata; class Actinopteri; order Cypriniformes; family Botiidae; genus Botia; species Botia almorhae. The sequence continues at coordinate 1,721 of JAZGTJ010000778.1, read as the reverse complement.
CTTAACAGACTCAGGCATAGCAGGCATAGCAGACATCTCAGGATCTGCAGAAAGTAAGATGTGTGGCAGAGCTGGTGAGAGGCATTAAGAAAAATAGAGTGAAACTAGACCTACAACAAGATTTGCCAAATTTAATGGATATAAACATGAAGTTCAGTAATGAGCCAAATAATAAGAGTTAGATTGACAGAAAGTGACATGAGAAGGTGTGGGTGGAAATAAAAAATGAAAGTCTATTAATTAAAGATTAGAGGTAAAAAAGTGAAAAACATAATGCATCTGTAGCTATTTCTGTCTTATTTAATCTCGCCCTCTGTATCCACTGGAGGAGAAGTACCCAGTCAGGGCTCTGAGAAAGCTATCCATAACACACCGCTGTATTTGGATCCTTTTCTCCTTTTACGTAACCAACTCCCTACAAATACAGATGTCTATCTGGGCCGATTTGATTATGAATATTACATTGGCTTTGAGGAGAGCATGACCTTCACACTGTGTTCTAATATTATATGACAGATTAATTATAGATTAGTCCTGCCTTATGGCAGTAGGGCCCAGTATATGTTGTTGGTTAATATTAGACTTGGGGCAAGAATCACTTCACATAGACAGTCATTGGTTTGTCTTACTGTCAGAGACCAAGGCTAGCCAGAATAAAGCAAAACAAACAAGTTTTCAAATGTACAATGAAATGCACAAGACACTTTGGGGACAGAAACCTTCAGAAAACTTGTATTACAGCTTTTTCTGTTTGTTTCGCTTTCTCTCACACACATACACAAAGATTAAACCCAATTTTCTCCACTGCGGTATGTAGTAGTTTATTTATGCTGTTGCTTGGTTACTGTGTATCTAAATAAGTATCTAGTAGATATCCTAATGGTAACCAATAAAATCTAAATAAATCTGATTATTTCAATTAAAATGTCAATTCCAATACTAAAAGCAACAACAAAGACTTTCTTTTGCGTTTATATCTAGATGTGATTTATGTGCCATGTTAGTTTTAAAAACTATAATCTTATTGGTAATGACTGGGTCTCCATTATGTTACTACACTAAAAAGTATCTTGGGATGAAAAAAACTAAATTGGGTATTAGCTAGCGCAAACAGCCCTCTACATATGGGCATGTTTACTGAAGCAATATCACAGTGAAAAAACCCTGTTAAAATAAAAAATAAAATTCATAGGTCACCATTTCTGAAAGGGTCTTCCTCGCTGTCTTCTCCAAGCTGCTCAGAAGCAGTGAGGAAGTCTTCTTCTATGGACGAAACAGAGCGGTTTGTGTCATCCTCAGCAGTTCTCTGGCCAGCCAATCGGCCATGCCGCTGTCTATCCTGGCCTGACTGTAGACCAATCAGAAATTTGTTGATTTCAAAAATGACACTGTTTGTTTGGGTAGGGTGAAGGCCACAGGAACAATGTACAAGACAGACATCAGCAGTTCTCTGGTTCTGAAATACACAAACATAAACACATAGTTTGTTATAGTTTGACCTGTCAGGTTTGCGAGAAGAAGGAGAACCCAAATGCAGGCAGCGGTAAAATTATAAGGTTTATTAACAAATCAAAACAAAAGTAAGAACAGAAAGAAATACAAATTAAATGACTAGAATCAGAACTAAAACTCCTAGAAACAAGAACTAACTACAACATAAATCATAACATTAACTAAAATATTAATTAACATAAATCAGAGCAAAACAGGAGCACTAAACA
>JAZGTJ010000777.1:66585-79816 GCA_036877575.1 Botia almorhae | reverse complement strand
CTCATTAATAATGCTTAAAAGGGGCCGTCGAGCCGATGACGTAGATATGTACTCTACAAGCCACGCAGCCAATGAGCGCTCAGAAAAAAACGCATCTACGTCATGGGCTCAAACGAAACTTTTAAAACCGGAAGCACGAAATGGTCACAAAAAGCGCAAAAATGACCAATTTCCACTTTGTAACATTTTTAGTGACATATATTACTGTTTTCAGCAATGTACAACATGTATATATCTGTAAACAACTCAAAAAATGTGTTTTAGGGTGTTGTGACCCTTTAAAGAATTACAACAGTTCCTAGAGTTTGCCAATTTCTATCGCAGGTTTATCCGCAATTTTAGTACCGTGGCCTCTCCTCTGACTTCCCTCACAAAGCGTCAATCAAGTAAAATAGTATGGAACGACGCAGCTGTAAGGGCATTCTCAGAACTCAAGAGTCGTTTTACTTTCGCACCCATTTTGCGACACCCTGACCCTGAATTACCTTTCATTGTTGAAGTAGATGCCTATGCCCTGTGCTTATTTCGTAAACTTTCCTCTATGGAACAGAACTATAACGTAGGTATTCGAGAGCTGCTAGCCATTAAACTTGCACTAGAGGAGTGGAAGCATTGGTTCGAGGGGGCTGCACACCTTTTCACTTTTATTACCGACCACAAGAATTTAGAGTATTTACGCTCAGCGAAATGACCGAACCCCTGCCAAGCTAGATGGTCCCTGTTCCAGATTTACCAGATTTGATTTCACAGTAACCTACAGGCCTGGCTCCAAGAATACCAAGGCTGACGCACTCTCTCGCCAGGCTGAAGTAACCCCTAGATCAGGGTCACTAGAGAACATACTCCCTGAAAAGATATTAGTCGCCCCAGTTCAATAGGATATTCATACAAAGATATTGCACGCTAATGATACTTACCCTAGACCCCTTTATTGTCCCGAGGGTCACACAATTGACCCTAGTTCAGGACATCCCGGGATCACAGCCACCACCCATTTCTTGGTAATCCGTTACTGGTGGCCTAATCTCCCTAACAATTTCTTAATCTTTGTTCAGAACTGTGCAGTTTGTCAGACCTCTGTGCAGTTTGTCAGACCAGTTTGAAATGCCCCGTCAGTTACCTGCAGGACTCTTACAACCATTACCTACACCACAGCGACCCTGGTCCCACATAGCAATTGACTTCATCACAGATCTTCCCAACTGACAGGGAAACACCACCATATCACCATAGTAGACCGTTTTTCTAAAGCCTCGAGACTGCAGAGATCCTCTGTAACTTTGTTTTTAGATTTTTTTGGTCTCCCTGATGACATTGTGTCGGACTGGGGTCCTCAGTTCACCTCTCATGTGTGGACATCCTTTTTCAAGAACCTTGGTGTCAATGTCAGCCTAACGTCTGGTTACCATCCTCAAGCCAATGGACAATCTGAACGACTAAACCAGGAGATCATTAGATTTTTATACTCATACTGTAATGTAGGCCAAGTACGCCCAAAACTCCTTGGTCAAGCCATCCGGCGGGAACCCTCTCCAGAATATTAGTTCCATCCTGAACGATGTTTCCCATTGACCCCGTTCCTAGGACTGATGACTTCCTGTTTACTTTCTGTTTTACTACCTGTTTCCAGTTAGCTGCCCTATAAAGCCCAGGTTAACTTTCCATTCAGAGCAATGTCTTGTATTGCCATGAGCTACAATTCAGAGCGGACTGCTTTCCCTTGACTATTTGGACTGTTTAAAGTTTTTTGAGTTTTTGCCGCCTGCCCCTTGTTTGGATTACGAACTTGGTTATTGATTGTTTGCTGCATGCCTCGACCATTGCCTGGATTTACGTTTTGTCTCTGCCTCGCCTACATTGCTCTGTTTGCCGGTTTTTGACTGTTGCCTGTGTTTGGTTTGTGTAAGCAATTAAAGTGCTGCAAATGGATCCTGTTGCGTCGGCGGACCCTTTACAGTATACACTATAAATTGTTATTTTATTAAAATAATATTTGATGTTTACAATGACAAATTGAAAAACATTTGATATTAACTGACTATGATATGAACTGATATAAAATGAGTATTCAGTGAGCTATGTAGGTCAACAGAAAAAAAGTTTTGAAAAAGTGTACATACAAAAGTAACTAAAGACTACCTACCTACTTGAAATACTATGAAGTTGTGTGCAGCCTGCAGTGACCACAGAGTGATGGGATGAGCGTGTAATTACATGAAAATAATCAAAACAATGCAAAATATGTTAAGCAAAGTTGTATTAACTGATTAAAAGTTGAAAAACAATAAATAAAAAGGAGCTGTATATCTGTAGAAAGAGTGTGCACATGAGTAACACACCTTCATAAAAGCCTGATTTGAATAAAGATTCACTACTGTTGTTTTATATGTAATATAACACACAACCAAAACAGATTCACTAAACACATCCCCAAATTGTAGACATAACTGGTTGTCACAAACACACACACAAATATAGGCCAAAACATTGCACATCAATATTTTTGGTAATATAAAGTGTAAATGTTTAAAACAGTAAATTAAAAATTTACAACTACTAACACTTATATACACAATATATATTCCTAAACGATTCTTCAGTGTTTTCAGCATTTTAGCAAGTACAGGGTTTTGTCAACTAAAATCAGTAAAATCTTTGCAAAAGTGAAAGAAAGATAGATTTATCTTTAATTGCATTTTTCACTTTTCTGAGTGAATAATCATCACAAAAATGTCTTCTGTCCCGTGCAACTCAAGTTTCAGGAGAGATGAACAACGGAGCAAAGAAACAGTTATAAAAAACAAACAGATGTGAACAGATATGAGCCCTGTTGGCTTGCTTACTGGGCTGACATTCATCTTCTTTCTAAGGGCCATCTCTATGTAAGATGGATCTTGCTTAATATGATCCCTGTCATCTATCGTGTTAATTCACTAAATGTTGTAAAGTCCCAGAAGATGTACATAGTATTTTGGTTGGCTGTCTGGATATATTGCCTTCTTATAAACCACTGAGATGGGTATGAGCCTTCACATGCAATGGAAGGTATTTATGATGCACATCCATTTCTTAAAATGGTTCAAATATATTGTAGTTATTACTAGTTCAGCCAACTTTATATGTATAAACCAATTACAATCTTAGTATTACTAATTAGTTTTACTAATATTCATAATTGTCCTGTTTTATGTGTTTAAATGCTTTGAAACAATGCAACTTGTAAAAATGCGCAATATCAATATATTTGAATTGAATATGCAGATTTTTAATAACAGGGAAGTCAAAAACAGGCAAGAAGGTTGAACACCGGCAAACAGAGCAATAAGGCAGGCAGCAAACAATGAAATATAGACAATCTAAACAAAACCAAGTAATCAACAAGGAAAAACGCTCTGAAATGTTTGACTGGGCAAAACAAGACATCGCAAACAGGTGCAGCAAACAGGAAGTAATAAGCCCTAGGCATGGGGAACATGGGAATTTTAGCTCGATTGACAACTAATACGAGGCTGAAGGCTCCCTCTGGCAGCGAGGAGGAGGCAGAGCTGCGGCCTCCTCCGTAGCAGGGCAATCCTAACCCCCCCCAGCAAATGGCTGGAAAGCGACGCTGGGGTCTTCCTCGAGGTCTAGGGGCCGGTCTCTAGACAGCTCGTACCTTCTTGTCATCCATTGTGACTCCCTCCTGGCTTATCACATAACCCAGAAAAGTGGTGCTTGTGGCATTAAACTCACATTTTTCCCTCATTACTTATAAGTTATTCTCAATTAAGCATTTAGTACACGACGGACATGTTCTATGTGCTTCTCGAACAACTTGGAGTAGATCAAAATGTCATCTATATAAACAATAGCCCATTTGTCTAACATGTCACAGAAAATGTCATTCATAAAGGTTTGAAAGACAGATGGGCTATTCGTTAAACCGAAAGGCATTACCAAGTACTCATAATGCCAGCGGAGAAAGCAGTTTTCCACTCATTCCACTCATATCCTCTCATATCCTGACCAGATTGTAAGCGCTTCTTAAATCTAATTTGGTAAAGAATTTAGCTTGACAAAGTTGTTCTAAAGCTACAGGAATCAAAGGCAACGGGTAACAGAATTTAATAGTAACTTCGTTCAGACCCCAATAGTCAATGCACAGCCTTAATCCCCCATCTGTCAGGACTCCGGTTTGATCAATCGGGTTTGTATTGTTTTCTGTCGGAGCTCGCGGTGTTTTGACACTTACAGCTGTGTCTTGTTAGTGTCATCACACTCACCTGTTCTCATGTTGATTTGCTCCCCTTTATAGTTCTCCCCGCTGTGTGCAGTCTTCGTCAGATCATCGTGCTTGTAGCCGTTTCCTGACCAGTTCCTGTCTGCCTGTTGCGATTATATATCGCCTTCAGGTAAGTTTAGCTTAGCTTAGCTTAGCTTCCGTGCTGTTCTGTTCTGCTCTGCTTTTGTTTTGTTTGTTTCTCTTTTGGTTTCTTTCTTAGTTTAGTTTAGTCGCGCCAGTTAATCTGTTATTTCTGTTCCTGCCTGAACTGTCTTAGTTTATTTAATCTGTGTTTGTCCTGTCCCGTGCCTTAGCTCCAGCTGCTTGTGGTCTTGTCTTTCCCCAGTGCCACAGATCACCCGCTCATTATCCTCCATCCTGGAGTCCGCTGCCGCTGGGTCTGCCTGCTCTCCCATCTCTCTCCGGCCTGGTGGTCTCCGCATCGTGGCCGAACCGCCTGCTCGCCTGCACTGCCTCACCTCCCATACCGGCTTCCCGCTTACCCATCTACTCACCTGTTTCCCGCAAAGGTCATCATCGCTGCCCTGGTGTGATTCCTGATTCCTGCAATACTTACCATCGCTACGCTGAATGTCTCTGCTGGTGCTACTGGGGTTTCCCTCTGGCCGTGCTCTGGGTTTCTCGATGGGCTAGATCCTCCTGTGTTTCTCGTGCTTGACATTTAATTATTATTATCATTCAATAAACTGGTGTTACTCGCATCTGGATTCCCCTGTGCTTTCTTGCCCCCGACACCATCCTTCTTTTAAACAAAAAAAAATCCAGCTGATGCCGGAGAATTGGACGAGCGGATAAAGCCCTTCGCTAATTCTTCTTTTATATATTGACGCATGGCTTCAGATTCTGGCTGAGAGAGGGGGAAAATGCGGCCCTTAGGAGGAGTTGCGCCCGGAATCAAATCTCTCGCGCATTCTACAGCATGATGGGGAGGCAGACCCAGAATGATTGTGTGTACAGTTGTAGCGTTTCAGAGTGGAGCACGCCTATCTGAAGTTGTACAATCCCAGTTTGGTGCTCCACTTTTCCTATTCCCAGAGGTCAAAGAGTGGACGATATTCCAAGGACAGAGAGTGGAATATCGTTCTTTTGAACAAACTCTAGAAAAATAAAATTGTCTGCAGCTCTCGAATCTATTAAAGCAGATGTGGTCATGGTTGTATTATTAAAGGTCAGAGAGAGAGGAATTCGGATTCGAACATTACTCTGTAAAGCAACACTCACCGGAGGCTGAGAGGAGATGGGACAGATTGGGCAGTTATGTCTTTGATGACCAGATTGCCCACAGTAAAGACATAAACTGGACCGGAAACGATGTTCGCATTCTTCACTAGACAGGCGACTGTAGTTAATCTGCATGGGCTCAGAAGGGACTGCATTTTCGGACCTGGACGGGAACTCAGATCGGCACGGGCGCCAGTCAATTTGAGTACATTTCAATGTACTCACTCAGGTTTCTCCCTTCATCACGAAACACTAACTCGGATTGCAGGTCAGGGTTGAGTCCCTTACAATATAGTGGTTTTAATGTATCCTCCACCCAATTGGTTTGAGCTGCGAGAGTACGGAAAGAAAGGGTGTACTCCGCTGCAGTTTGTCTGTCCTGAGTGAGAGCTAATAGTTGTTCATCTGGAGTTTTCCCTCCGACGGGTGATCACAAACTTCTTTGAATTGGCGAAGTAAAGAGTCAAAAGTGGGGAACATGGAACCATCTGCTCTCCACACAGCGGTCGCCCAGTCCAGGGCTTTGTCTCTGAGTAGGAAACAAACAAACACAATACAGCTACTTTCCATAGGATAGAGAGCAGGCTGTTGAGAGACAAACAGTGAGCACTGTAATAAAAATCCCTTGCATCTGAAAGGGTTTCCGTTAAACTTCTTTGGGAAGGTGAGCCGTGGGCTAACCAAAGAAGGCGTCGCAGTAACCGGGTGACTGGGTGTCGGAGGGGTTGCTGCCATAGTCGCTGGAGGGAAAAGTCAAGCTCCTTAAAGCGCTCAGGCAAGTTTCTCTGTGAGCGAGGTCAAGCGTGTGAGCTGATGCATCGCGATCTTGGACACTTAAGCCGACAGCTCGGTGGAAAGCTGTCGATGGCTACTGGATCGCTGGTTGGCAATGTCTGTAACACTGTAACATTTGTAATGAAGTCTCAGGGGCATGTGGATCCATGTGCAGCTCTTTAATAACAGGGTAGTTGAAAACAGGCAAAAGGTTGAACACCAGCAAACAGGGTAGAACAAAATCAAAACGAGAAGGCAGGCAGAGGTCAGGGCAAGCAGAAAACAATTGTAAATGTAATCCAATGCAAAAATCAAGCGAAAGGCAGCAAACAATCAAATACGACAGACAATACAAACAAAACCAGGTAATCAACAAGGAAAAACAGTCTAAAAATTGACTGGGCAAAACAAGACATTGCAAAGGATTCATGAAAGTCCGGGGCTTAAATAGCTGTGTAAATTGGGAACAGGTGTGGCAAACAGAAAGTAATCAGCCCTAGGCATGGGGAACATGGGAATTGTAGTTCGATTGACAACTAATACTCTGGTGAAGGCTCCCTCTGGCGGTGAGGAGGAGGTGGAGCAGCGGCCTCCTCCGTAACATATATACAGAGAGAGAGAGAGAGAGACAGAGAGAGGGAGAGAGAAAGAGAGATTATTTGTCATTATACAAAAATACTTTTTTATGAATTAATCAACCACAATCAAGCCGGTAAGCTGTAACCCTTTTTTGGTGCACTATTTGTGTGTGAAGAGTGTTTTCCAAAAACTTTATTTAAAGAGATATTTTACCCAAAATTCAATTTCTTCCATCATTTCATCACACTCCTGTAATTGCAAATCTATATAACATTTTTGCTTCAGTGGCACCTTTTGACTTCCATTGTATGAACAGAAAACTACTGGAATGACATTGGGGTAATAAAAAAGTATTTTGGGGTGAATTGTCCCTTTTAATTGTCCACAAAGGTGTTGGAAATGGTTCTACTGCCAGTATTCACAATATTTAGCATTGCAGGTTCATGTAATGGCTGCATATGCAACTGATACAATTAGATCAGATGGCACATCTAGCAGTAAAAAAAGTGGTGATGCATAGTATAGTGTATAGGGTATAGTGTTATGAAGACAGCAATGTCCAGTGAGAATGAAAGTACAAACTATCATGTCTGTGGGGTGGACACCAACAACTAATTACAAATGTTCAGCACACACAGAGACACAGACAACATGGTTGCACATGAATGCTCACTCAACCACAAATAATACGCTAGCTTACTCTAGTATAGTCGTTCTCGGCTGATTTTAATTTGTGACACGAGTGGCAACCTAACAATCCAGCATTTGTTTATTGTGCAAAAGTATACAAACAGTCCTCAAAATCAAACATTAAACTATGTGTTTGCTGAATAGACTAACTGACAATGTTGTACATTTCGTAAAATCAGGGTTAACGTTATACCCTTTGCAGCTAAGGTTGTGGCTTAATTTTGCTTAGTGTGTCAAAGATACATACATGTGTTTTTTTATATCTGAACTAAACCCATATACAGTTACTGTTAAATGGCTGTCTTGGGTGGATGTTGGAACTCACCTAAACAATCAGCTGTTCTTGTAGAGAGAAGATTCTTAAAATGTTTATACCTCCTTACACATTTACAAGAAAAGTTGACATCTGCCATCAGTGAACATGATTTGCATCCAGTTAAGGGGCTAAACTTTTATCTTGTAATACATAATTTCTATCATGAGTCAGCCACTCCTGCAAGAAATAAAAGGGGGTAAGGTGACACTTATAATGCTATAATCTCAAGACATAACGCAAAGTCCACCACATTGGCATACAATTGAACTTTGGAATGTTCAAGAACTGTCTGCCATGTCATGCATTATTAAGAATATCAAACATGATATGCTTTTGGTTGCTGTTTGGTTCTTCTGTGGTATTTTCTAGAGGATGTTTAAGTTTGCAAGACAGCATATGTTATATTTCCATGTTTCTTGAAAAACTAGTGCTTTCTGGCATCAATGTTACTCTCATCTGAGCCAAACAACTATGTCTACTATATGTCAAGATTTGCTTATTGTATAGTCAAAATAATTTGTCTGTATCTCTATATGCAGCACATAAAGGTAATGAAATCAAGCTGTTCCTGAGCAAGAATTTTGTTTAAAACAAGATCATAGCTAAGAGAGTGAACAACTTAGAGTGGCTAAAAACTAAACATAACTTTAACAAAGCACATTCAGAGAAGACTGTACGAGGCCCAAGTCACATTTTATTGCATATCATATATTTGTATGAAATAAAAATAAGCACATATGAACATCACACATGGTTAGTGGGTAAAATAATTTTGCACAGCAAAATAAATAGAGAAGCTTTAGAGGAGATATTTTTTTTGTCCAAGCAAATGACTTTCCATGCTGACTTGAAATTCTAGTTTAACACTGTTGTTTTAAAATACAGTTATGGTAGGCTAGAACAGTAACTACATCTGTTAAACTGCTGTTTTCATTGCAAGCACATGCTGCTAAAAGCTGAGTCCTGCATGAGAAAAATCCAGCTGTATGCAAACTCAAAGCCTTCCCAAATATCTAACACCATGACACAGGCAACACCTAAACATCAAAACTCTCAGTCACCCTTTCTTGGTCAGTTTTAGCATGTAGCGTGGGCTACTTTCAACTTTTAACTTTCAAGTTTGACATTAAATACACAAACAGCTTTCTGCAACAACACTGTTGGCAACAGAGAGAGAATTCCTTTTATAAAACAAGGTCCTTGTTCTCTTCCTCAAACATTGCTTCCAATTGTCTCGTAACAATGCATAAACTATAAAAATTGTATGACTAAAACTTTTCATGGAATGATATAATGCTATTATTTTTCCCTTTTTTAGTAAGTATTCCAAAAAAGTGATTTGGAAATAAAAGCAATGTAGTATGCCATGCTGAGTATAAGTTTATTTCCAAAATAAGTTCATTTTAAATGCATTAAAGGGGGAAGAATAAAGGAGGAAAGGGACCATACATGTCCAGCATGCAGGCACTTCAAATAACATGTCTTTTAATATAGCAATTGTGTCTATATAATATAGATTGTCTTTTAATATAGCAACAAGTCTTGTGTAGACACTAAACAGCAGAAAACATGAGTTGATAATGGGGAACATGAAAAACAATTGTGAAAAGAACTTTGGGAAAAAAACATAAAAAATAAAAAAGATTAAACGTTCCTTTTCGACAAGAAATCATAATTGTTTTTCTTCAAAAGGGGTGATGAAGGTCTATGCATATGCATGTATATGCATACACATCAGAATATCAAACGTGAATGCATATACAGAAAAAATAAGTTTAGTTTGGTTGCAAAACAAGCCCAAAACTCAAAAGAACTAATATTAGGTCACATAAAACTAAAAAATGTCAGCTTTGATCTAACGACCCCCACAACAGAGGAAAAACTTGATTTTTTGTAGGCTGTTTCAAGCAACTCACGTGAAAAAAGGTGATGAGGGGTTGTTGTCGCTACTCGAGGAGTTTTCTCGGAAGCCGCTGCTCACCAGCATCTCGTACTTCTCCTTGTACGCGTCCCTCTCGCGTACCAGTCTGGAGATCTCCTGATTAAGGTGGTCCACTTGCTGCATGAGCTGGGTCTTCTCGCCCTCCAGGACGTGCCTCTGCTGGACCCTCTTAAAGCGACACGACTGGGCATAGCCTCTGTTTTTGAGGGTTCTCCTCTTTTGTTTGAGTCGGATCACCTCATCTTTGCTAACGCCGCGCAGCTGCCGGTTGAGCTCCCGCACGGACATGGTGACGAGCTGCTCGTCGGAGAAGCGCTCGCCTAGGAGGGCGTGCTGGTGGTAGGTGGCGAAGGAGGTGTTGTTGCTGGATTGGACTCCGGGAGTTTGGTGCTGCTGGTGACTGTGGTGATGGTGATGATGAGGTGCCCCGTTCTGCGCTGCGGCGGCGGCAATGACTGCGGACGCCACAACAGCGGCGGATCCCATATCCTCCCCGACCACAGCGCCTCCTGCCTCGGCTGCGCCGCTGAACTGCTGCCCTCTCGCATAGCCGTCAATCAGCGCCTCCACCGCGTCCTCGGGGTTGAAGCCATGCGTCTCCGGGTTAAACTGCTGTTGGTAACCCGTCATCCAGTAGAAATCCTCCAGGTGCGCCTTCTGCTCACTCCCGGAGCCTGGACTGGGCACCGAGAAGCTTGGGGAAGGGGGGACTGAGCTGCAGGGCGTGCTCATTGGAGTGGAAGAAAGGGAGCCCCCGGCGACTAGGCGGCTGCACTGGCTGATGCTACGATCGGGCTCCAGTGGCTCTTTCTTCAACTCAAACTTCATCAGATCGAAGTCATTAACATATTCCATGGCCAGGGGACTGGTGGGCAGGTCGGAGGCGCTCAGTGCCAGTTCTGATGCCATCCTTTTGCTGCGAACCGTCCTCCAGAGCGGGTGAAGAGCACCTGTCAAAACTGGCTGTGTTAGAAGGGAGTACGCCAGCTTGATGTTACAATGTTTCACTCTTAGCGTAAGAAAATAAATGCGCAAGACTACTGATTATGAGGAGGAGCGCATCGGATCGCTTTCTCCTCACTGTGCACGAAAATTTCGGCGGCTTTGTATTTCAAATGTGGTGGTGTTGGTTCACTTGTGGTGGCGCCTTACTCACAGACATCGTGGCCAAACGGGTGAGTGTACGATTTGAGAAGTGCGCTAAACAATGCTGACACAGATCAAGCCTGGAAAATTTTAAAAGTCGACACGGGTACAGAACAGTTTAAAAGCATTGTTGTTTTATAGCCGCCGTGACGTCGGTTGCGGAACGAGTCAATGAGCGAGCTAGATATCAGACTCATTAACATACGAGTTTAGAAAGCTGAACTTTACTTGTCAGCTGACTGTCACTGTAACAGTGCGAGAGGAAATACTTAAAGCGATGGACTGTAAATATTGAACTTCTTCGCCCTGTCTTTTCAAAATCAGGTTGTTTTAATTTTGTTTAACTTTATTACTGTCAATTTAATAAGTGTTTCTTCTGCACTTATTTGAAGCTTGTATGCTTCATAATGTGTTCTGTTAATAAAAATGTCCGTTAACTTTTTGTAGAGCTTTTGAATTTAATGCTTCCTGCTTCTTTAAAATGATGAAATAATACATAATACCTAGGCTATGATGATTTAAATTATTCTGCTTAAGTGTGTGTGTGTGTGCGTGCATTAAAATAATGTCTTAAATAAAACTATTTGCAAAGAACCGGAAAGCGAGTTTCTACACGTAGTATGATGAAACTTTAATGACTTTACATTTACTATTAGATTATACATATCTTACAATGTGCTTATTATGTGCTTATGGTAATCTAACAAAATAATCTTAGGCACAGATCAAGACAATGGCTCTAAAATGTAATCTGTTGTGTGAAATCTGCCTCATCAGTGATATATTAAACTACTCTTCTGTTTATTGCTCTTTCACTGGAGGTCAGGGGTCAGCAGTATTTTATTGTGATTTTTCTCTCCTTTTCATTCCTCAAGTATCCAGTATTGAGTTAACTTAAATGACAGCATATGAGCAAAGTATGAGCTAACAATTTTAGGTTGTAAGAACATTTCCCTAACATTTCTAGCAAGCAACACAAATGTTAAAAATGTTATTTTGAAAGCAAGGAATGATTAAAATGTCCAGTTTTTTCAGATGCTGTATTAATGTAATAATTAACCTAGGTTCCTATACATATTGGGCAAATCTGAGCAGTGTGGGTATGTTTGTTTCATTGATTTGGCAAACAAGGATAACATAACCATGTTAAAATACTACAGTTGACTGATCCTTTCTAGGACCGCTAAGATTGTCATTGGTTTATTTAGGAAGATAATTTTAATTGTCCTAAAAGATGATATCAAAGATCTTAATGGTACATGTACTTTAGTTTTTGAAACATGTTGTGACAGGTTTCGTGAGATTTACCAGTGTAAAATCTTGCTCACTGACCTATATTCACGTGTGATATATGGATTGACCTCAGTGAAAATATGTATGTGATTCCTTCTTTGAATGAGAGATTTACCAGTGGGCAAAAAAAATGTTTCAGAATAACAACATTTGATCTACATCTGAAAATCTTGCTCACTGACCTATATTTACGTGTGATATATGGATTGACCTCAGTAAAAATATGTATGTGATTCCTTCTTTTGAATGAGAGTTGAAACCTGCCACAGGAAGTTGGAAAACACAAGTACGTGAGAGGGGACATAATCATAAAAGCATCTGAAACCTCTCTTGCATGCTCAGTGATATGGATGTGAGGATGTGCACAGACTCTGTGATCTCTATGATCATACATGACAAACAGAGAGGAACTACAGATGTGGTTGCACGAACTGCTCTGCTTTTGTGAAAACACGTTTGTAGCATTTTGCATGTAGTAGTAGTAGTAGAGCTTTATTGTCATTCTGCTATATGTGTGGACATACAGTGGAATTAAATGTTGTGTCTCACAGGACCACGGTGCTACATAAATGAACATAAATATAAACCTACCACAATAGACATAAGAGAAGTGGTAATCTAACTATACATATAAACGGTTGACCATACACATAACCTATACACATAACCAGAAGAGCCAATGAGCATTTGGGCAAAGCGCAGTGCGTCAGCTCACGCCGGAAGCGGGGTGTATAAAGCCGGCCGGCACTCGCTTTCATTCAGGTTCTTGCTGAGGAGCCGAGATGTGTCCTGGCCATTCAGCGGTGAGTCAGGCTCGCGGCAGGGGGACGTAACGTCTCCGTTCCCTCCTTCAGGGAACGGGGGTTACATATGTAACCAAGACGCTCCCTTTCAGTCAGTCACGTTCGACGTTACGTCAACTGACTGACGTATGGGGTCCCTGTGGAAGACGCCGCGAGCCGACCCACGTTACGGGCTAGGAATGTTT
>JAZGTJ010000777.1:48125-66535 GCA_036877575.1 Botia almorhae | reverse complement strand
GGGGTCCCTGTGGAAGACGCCGCGAGCCGACCCACGTTACGGGCTAGGAATGTTTCTACAGGCAGGCAAAGCGTGCCAGTAAAACAG
This sequence comes from Botia almorhae, assembly GCA_036877575.1. Lineage (NCBI taxonomy): Eukaryota > Metazoa > Chordata > Actinopteri > Cypriniformes > Botiidae > Botia > Botia almorhae. Next base: position 66,448 of record JAZGTJ010000777.1, on the reverse strand, counting down.
TTCCCCTGCCTCCATACCCTCCAGCGCTCCGTGCAGGCAGCAGTTCGCATCCAAGTGGGAGCGGAGCCAGATCACAAAGAGCTCACGGCGGTTGTTCCTATCCCCACCCCAGGAGAAGGCACCTCTGTGCACGGGTCTCCTTCCTCTCACGGGATAGCCACGAGAAACACTGGGAAAACGCCCGTTCCAAGGGAAAGGCGTTGCGGAGACCACACGCCGCCGGAGGGGTTTAATGTGTGGAAAAAGAGGGTCTAGGCTGCGTAGCAGGCTACCTGAGATAAGTCTCTGTGCAGGTCCTACCAATTTGGGACGGCTCACTGCCCTCAGAGACCGGCAGCCGAGAGGCGCCAAGGAAAGACACGGGTTCACCAACAGGGGAACTGTACCGCGGAAGATACACATGGGGGATCACCACCAGGGGAATCACTCGGCTCCTCCGCCGAGCCTGTTCGCCGATAGGGTGCCTGGAGGAATCACAATGCAGGGTTCACCATCGGGGAAACCACATGTGAAGGAACAAACTGCCTAAGTCCCCCTGATCCAGGGGGGAGGCAAATGCAAGCAAAGACACCGAGCCAGCCCTCCCGCCCACTAACCAGTGGGCCCCAACATGAAAGTATGCGTCCTTCAGGTCGATAGCTGCGAACCAATCATTGGGACGGAAGCATGATAGAATGCGCCGCTGCGTGAGCATTTTGAAGGGTAACTTGTGCAGGTACCCGTTCAAAACACGCAGGTCCAGGATTGGTCGCATCCCACCTCCCTCCTTCGGCACGATGAAGTAGGGGCTGTAGAAGCCTGACTTCATCTCGGCTGGAGGGACAGGCTCGATTGCGCCCTTCCTCAGAAGGACCGCAATTTCCGCACGCAGGGTCGCGGCATCGCTGGCCGTCACCGAAGTGGGCCGGATGCCACGGAACCTATGGAGGCGCCTGGTGAACTTGGTGCTCTTGACGATTCCCACACCTGTCAATGTTCAGCGGAGAGTGGTCATGATGAGCTCTTCTGAAGTCAACAACCATCTCTTTAGTTTTGTCCACTTTCAGAGACAGGTTGTTGGCTCTGCACCAGTTTGTTAGCTGCTGCACCTCCTCTCTGTATGCTGACTTATCGTTCTTGCTGATGAGACCCACCACGGTTGTGTCATCGGTGCACTTGATGATGTGATTCGAGCTGTGCGTTACTACACAGTCATGAGTCAGCAGAGTAAACAGCAATGGGCTGAGCACACAACTCTGAGGGGCTCCAGCGCTTACTGTGGTAGTGTCGGAGGTGCTGTTCCCGATCTGGACTGACTGAGGTCTCCCAGTCAAATGCTCTGTGTGTCTTTGCTGGTCTCGAAATGGCTGTGGATTTTCTGAGCGTGTGTGCACTTTGCATTCCTGATACCCCTGGACAGTTTAGCCCTAGCTTTTCTTAGGGCTGCTCTGTCGCCTGCTCTGAAGGCGGAGTCTCTGGTCCTTAGTAGGGCACGCACTTCTGCAGTTATCCACGGTTACTGGTTGGCGCATGTGGTGATGGTCTTGGAGGCGGTGACGTCATCAATGCACTTGCTAATATAGCTGGTCACTGATGTCGCATATTCCTCCAAGTTGGTGAAGTCGCTGTCAGTTGCCGCGTCCCTAAGCATGTGCTAGTCAGTGTGTTTAAAACAGTCCTAAAGAACAGAAATAGCTCCTGCTGGCCAGGTTTTCACCTGCTTCAGAACCGGTTTCGAGCGTCTGACTAGCGGTCTGTATGCTGAGATTAGCATTACAGAGATGTGGTCTGAGTAGCCAAGGTGGGGGCGGGCTCCAGCACATTCTTCCCTCTCGTTGCAAAGTCCACATACTGATGGAATTTAGGAAGCATTTGCATGATTTAAATCTCCAGCCACAATAAACAGTCTGTTGGGGTTTGAGTTTTGCAGCTCATACATTTCGCAGAGCGCGTCTTTAACATTCGCACTGAGAGGAATGTATACTCAGATTATAAGAACGGTGGTAAATTCCTATGGTAAATATAAAGGTCTGCATCTAACAGTCACAAACTCCACCAGCGATGAGCAGTATCTAGAGACTAGCACTGTGTTCTTGCACCATTCCATGTTGATGTAAACATACAAGCCACCACCACAAGCATTACCGCACAGAGCTGTGTTTCTGTCAGCACGGAACAAAGCTAGTCTGTCTAGCTGAATGGTGAGACACGTCTCTGTGAAAACAAAAACGCAGCAGTCTCTGAACTCACGCCGTGTAATTTTCTGGAGTCGGATGTAATCCAATTTATTGTCCAGGTAGCAGACATTGGAGAGCAGGATTGATGGGAAAGCCAGCCGTCTAGTGTTCGATTTTAGCCTAGCACGGACCCCCGAACTTTTGCTGTGCTTCTGCTTTCTTGTGCACCGCTTGCAATGTCCCCTCTCCCTGGTCATCGGCATCAGGCGACGCAGAGGGCTGGAGACCTGGTCCCCACAGCCAGGCGAGATTGCATAGCTTCTCCAGCAAATCATCAAGCAGTGTACCTGTAGTGTATTTTCTGCACTTTGTGAGTATCTGGTGGTTGTATATACGAACACCGGTAGCTCCAATGTCCATGCGCTGTTAGAGGTCCAGAGGCACCATTAGAGGCACCATTTTGTGTCCAGAGCGGCCGCTGCGCACTAATGTCACACCACCATCTTGGACAGTTTTTCCAAGGAACCATGAGAAACAAAATTCTCTGGTCTGATAAAACAAAGATTAAACTCTTGTCTGAAGGAAACCAGGCACCACTCATCACCTGGCCAATACCATCCCTACAGTAATGCATGGTGTTGGCAGCATCATGCTGTGAAGATGTTTTTCAGCGGCAGGAACTGGAAGACTAGTCAGGATCAAGGGAAAGATTAATGCAGCAATGTACAGAGACATCCTTGATGAAAACCTGCTCCAGAGTTTAGCCAAGATAACAAAGGAGTGGCTACAGGACAAGTCTATGAATGTCCTTGAGTGGCCCAGCCAAAGCCCAGACTATTGAACATCTCTGGAGAGATCTGAAAATGGCTGTCCACTGACGCTCCTCATCCAACCTGATGGAGCTTGAGAGGTCCTGCAAAGAAGAATGGGAGAAACTCCCCCAAAAAAGTGTACCAAGCTTGTAGCATTATACTCAAAAAGACTTGAGACTGTAATTGTTGCCAAAGTTGCCTAAACAAAGTACATTTACATTTAGCAGATGCTTTTATCCAAAGCGACTTACATTGCATTGTACTACACATTGATCATTTACATCATTTACCCATGACCTTGGCGTTGTTAACGCCATGCTCTAACCACTGAGCTACAGGAAAGCTATTGAGCAAAGGCTGTGAATACCTATGTACATGTAATTTAATTTTTAATAAATTTTCAAAGATTTCAAACAATCTTCTTTCACATTGTCATTATGGGGTATTGTTTGAAGAATTTTGAAAAAAATAATGAATTTAATCCATTTTGGAATAAGGCTGTAACATGTACAATACTTTCGGGATGCACTGGATACGCGTGTGGTGTGAAACAGGTATTAACCCTATGAAATGCGCATATAGATATAACTGTAGCGTTACAATATGTTCTGTGGAATGCGGAGACCATGAAATTGCATTTGTTCCAAATACAGTCCAAGAAATAACAAATAGCTTGTGCCTGGATATAAATGAATAATTGACAAATGAATAATTATAATGTAATTACAATGTATCTGTATATATTTTACCGCAAATTACTTGTGTCAGTAATTGAGATTGAAACAGTCATTATAATTATACATTCAACTTTTAAATTTACAATAAATAAGCATATATAATAATATGAACTTAAACATTTAGTGTAACACTGTGAATAATAACCAATTTGCACATGCAAACAGCATGTTCATGCTAATGTGATTAGCACATCTTCGTGATGGCACAGTGATCACAGTGAGTTGAACAAAGCATTAGGGATCAGTCAGATGTTTGTGAAACAGGTGAAGGTCACAATGGTTTCAGTATATCGGTTGAAGGCTGGAAGCTCAGTGTTGATCACCAGATCAGCTGCCTTACAAATATTACTCACAGTAAGATTTCAGTACTTTAGTGTGTGCTCTGATTTTTTCTGGTAAGAATTTGAATAAGCATTCAGCAGGTGGAGAACACACAGGAAACTTGGGACCAGGAGGAATCCTGGAAGACCCTCAGATGTCATGGGACTCGCTGTCACAAGCAGGTTGTTTGTTACCACCGCAATGTGTGAAATAGCATCTTGCTGCAACTATCAGTTAACATTTAGTGTAAAGAGCATCTACCTACTATTGACATTTTGGGTATAAAGCATCTACTTATTATTAATGCTTAAATTAAATAGCAACAACCTTTTATTAACAACTGATGTAAATAGCATCTATTTTAACACATGGTGTAAATAGCAATGAGTGAAAAAAAAAACAGTACACTTAGTTTAAATAGCATCTATCGCTATTTTGACTTCATGCAAATAGCCACTGCCTTTTATTATATTTGTGATAAGTTTTTAAAAATTATTTGTGTATATATACATATATATACACGATATATTGTAATGCAATTTTATAAATTCTGTGTCACTAATAAAAAGACATAGGTTAACTACTGTACATCTTTCGGTCTGGCACAGTCTCTCCCTCCCCCTGTGTCTATGTGTTTGTTTGTTAGCCACGAGCTGACAGTGATACTCCTATTGGAGGGACCTCGGTGCTTGTTCGTCAGCACAATTGTTCTCACCTGTTTCTTGTTCCCTTAGGTAGTTTTGCACTTTATATATTTTTTCTTGTGTCTTCTGTTTGGTGCCATATATGGCAAAGCAGATTGCTGACCTGACCCGACAGCTGCGCTCTGAGTTGCGGGCAGTCCAAGCTGTCTCTGCTGCTCCTGCCTGCCTTTCGCCTGAACCCAGAGTTCAACCTCTCCCCTGTTTTGATAGTAATCCTACTGATTGCAGAGCAATTTTTACCCAGTATGGGAGAGACAGGTCAGCAGTTGACCCTTCTTCAGGGAACGCTCGGTTTCAGATTTTGCCATTCAGTTCCACACCCTGTCTTTCTTATGTCAGTGGAATGAGGTGGTCCTGTGAGACTTCTTCAGACAAGGACTTTCAGATTAAATCCGATATGAGTTGGCACCCTTCAAACTACCTTCTCAGATTGATGAACTGGTTGACCTGGCCAGTTGTGTGAACAACTGTCTGGCAGTGCATCACTCCCAAGAAAGCATCTGGCCTGCTTAACCCTTCCATTCTCTACTGCTCATGCCTCTGAAACTAACCCAGAACCAGAGCCCATGCAAGTGCACTGCGATGGAGTTCCGGTGGAGTACCACAATTTAAATCAGGTGTTCAGCAAGTCCTGGGCCACATCTCCTCCTCCTCACCGATGAGGATCCTATGACTTCACTATTGATCTGCTCCCTGGCACTTCTCCACCCTGTGGTTGCCTTTACTACTTCTTAGCTCCTGAGAGGCAGGCCATGGAACAGTACATTCAGCTCTCTGGCAGCCAGCCTCTTCCCTGGCCGGAGCAGGGTTCTTCTTCATGGAGAAAAAGAATGGGTCCTTGCGCCCCTGTATCCTCTTCTGGGGGCTTAATGACATCACTATTAAGAATCGGTACCACCCTATTTGTGTCATCAGCCCATTGATCACTCCAGGGGGCAGGATTTTTATGTAAGACCTTCGCAACACATACCATCTGGTCCATATTCGGGATGGTGGTGAGTGAAAGACAGTCTTCAACACCCCCATGGGGCACTTGACTCTTTGACACCTGTCCCTGACTCCTGCAAGGCACTGCAGCAGTTTCTGGGATTTGCTCATTTGATTCATTAAAAAATACAGCCAGACTGTTGCACCTTTAATGGCTCTCATAGTTCTTTGCCAGCGGCCCCACCAGGATGGGAAGCTACACCCCTGTGTTACACCTTGCACTGCCACCACATCACTCCATCTAAACAGAACTATGATGTGGAGAACCGCAAGCTGTTGGCTGTAAAGCTTGCCTTGGAGGAGTGGTGACACTGGCTGGAAGGGACAGTGGAGGGATCACAAGAATCTTGAATCTGTTCAACCAGGAACTTCAGGCAGGCCTGCTGGGCACTGTTCTTTGAGTACTTACACTTTACTCTTTCTTCTCATCTGGACCCTAAAAATGTCAAGCCTGATGCCCTGCCCCCCCCCCACAGTTGACAATCCGCCATTCAAGTCATTTCCAGGGTGGTTGAGGAGCAGGTTAGACAAGCCCAGAGGCTGGCGGAGGTGCCCAATGATTGCCCGGATGGTCTATTGTTTGTGCTGGAGTTGGCCCATACTGCTGTCCTGCAGTGGGGACATTCCTCTAGGCTGGCTGGCTCTTAACCCATCCCCTCTCACTCCTGGTTCCACATTACCTTGAACTTTGTTACTGGCCTTCCCCTATCCAATGGCAATACGGTTGTCCTCACTGTGATGGATAACTTCTCTAAAGCAGTCCACTTCATCTCTTTACCCAAACTCTTGTCTGCCAGAGAGATGGCTCTCGTGGTGAGCCTCAGCCCTAAAGCCTGCCAGGTCCTATCCTTCGATGTTGAGCTGCCTGAACCTGGTGGATTTCTGACCCAACTTTCCAAACTCCTGTTAATTCATACCCTCTTATTTTTTGGACTGAGTTTTAATTTTTCTGTCACCTACAGGTTTCTTTCTATTGTCTAATTTTTGTTTGCACCTGCATCTGTTAGTTCAGGGGTGTTTAATGGGGTTGGAGCTAAACTCTGCAGGACACATAAGAAGATAAGAGACCCATATTCCCCAATTTGTTAAAGACATTTACATTTTTCTCTTTTTCAGGCAAACTACTTTCATGCTAAGCCAACTTTTGTTAGTCTTGCAATGTTTTGTCCTAAAGGTAGAATTAAAACATTTTTGCAGCACCATTTACAGCCATATCTAACTGTAAGCAGGTGTGTTTCTGTGTTACATTTGGCAAAATAAATTTACAACCAGTGTTTTTTCTCACAGAATGGTGGTGCAGACCATTAACACATAATTATGTTGTGTGAGTATGACTGTACTTTTAGCACACCTTTTTTGTTTACTGTAGTGCAACAGACAAACTAAGACAACTGTGTATGGAAACCACAGCAATGCTGGGTTTAAATATGCTTAAAGCTGCCCACTTAGTAGCATTTCTTTTCCACAGTAAAGTATTTATATTGAATTTAATGCTTGTTTTCAAACACATTTAAACAGATTTAGCAAAATGTAACGGAGACAAAATCTCACTAAATGCAATTGAATTATTTCTGGGTCAATCACAGTTACCAGGACAATAACTACCCCTTTTTTGGTAGTTGACTATTTCATTACCCAACAACAAGTGCCAATGTCTTTACAATTTCTTGAGTTAACTTTTAAAATATAATTTGAATGCTACTTAGGAAGGAGATTGCAGGGGTGAGCAATGAGAGTTCCCTTGTCTCTGAACAGTGGAGGCTTTTGTTCTTCATGTGTAGGTGTTTTAGACAGGCCCATATGGATCAATTCTGTAATTGTAGCCAGGCATGCTGGGCAGTTTACGGTGCATAACTCTGTCCACCAAAAGATGTCCAACATCATTGTTTGAGTTAGCCAAATGATTCAGGCTCTTTGGCTGCAGTAATAAACTAAAATATTTTATATATTACATATACATATACATATTAGACCACTTTACTTAGTGATTGCTATCAATATGTGAAAAAACTTTCACCATAACAAAAATGTTTATGGAAAAAACCCTGCCCTGCCTTGGCATAGCTATGGCATGGGGAAGACCATTTTGGTCTATTTACTGACATAAAGCTATTGTGAGACTTGCATTGTGGAGTTTCAGCTGTATGAACCACTTTTATGATACCTCTTGGCACCTTTTTGTAATTTATAGTCTGTGTCATTGCTATGCAGATGTTTAATGGTGTGTTGACAACATCAGTGGTCGCTAGGGTGTTCTGGACAGTTGCTAGGGTCTTTAAAAGCCTGACAATGGAGGAAAGCCATGTTTACATAAGATGAAACAAAGCAAAAGTGAAAATTGGGTCAGTTAGGTTTTCCCTAAACCATTTATGATCTCTCTGCTAAAAGAATACCATTTAGGACATTGACATAATTCTACACATATCTAAATAAAATTGATGGAAGATTTTGCATTTATCGTCGGCTTTTTGATGCAATATTATTGTATCAGCTTGTTACCTACTACACATAACTTTATTTTCAGACCTCGCCAGATGTTTTAGAGGTTTATTTTGCATTACACTGCAGCACACAGGCCTATCAATAACTGTTTATTGTAATAAGTGTAACCCCAAGAGCTCTTTTTTAAGCAAGGGTTGACCACGAAAAAAAACTTGTAATCAACTTGTCACGAAAATATAATTATTTTTTTACAAATAAGCAAATATGACAAAACAAATATAATCAACATACATCAAATACCAAAACCTAATTTCCCCTCAAAATAAAGGGTATTGTTAGCCAGCCCACCCTCTATAAACCCCAATACAATCCAGGCTTCTCCACACAAAGCAATCAAAAAGAAAAAAGAAAAGAAATTACATAAACACCCTCCACTTCCTATTACACGTAAGACACTCCTCACTCAAAAAGGCACTCAAAATCAAATAAATAGTCACGTGTTTTAAAGCATCTTCATGTATAGAGAGTACAAAGGTTGGCTGGCAACATAAGGCTGGGAAGTGATATACAAACAAAAAAGAGAACAAACAAACAAATAGAAAACAAACCACTCGGCTAGCCAGTCTAATTCACAACAACTCATCAAATCTTAACAGCGCTGAAGGCATACAGCGTGCACATGCAAGGACCGGCTAGCTGAGGAAATCAACATAAACAAACACTGACTATATGACTTAATTTAAGTCATAGCGACAGCTACCCCATGCCTCGGGTCGACGAACTATTGGACCGATTGGGGAGGGCCCGGTACATCTCACCCTGAACCTCACCAAGGGATACTGGCAGGTACCTCTCACTCAATCTGCTAAAGAGAAAAATGCTTTCTCCTCTCATAGCGGCCATTGGCAGTACCAGACTCTCCCCTTCGGGCTCCATGGGGCCACCACGACGTTCCAGGGAATGATGGACATCACCCTGCGGCCCCACCAGGCCTATGCGGCCGCTTACCTGGACGACGTGGTGGTCCACTCCGAGGCGTGGAATGAACACCTGGACCGCCTGCGGAGGGTGCTCTCGGAGCTCCGGCGGGCTGGACTAACCGCCAACCCCCGAAAATGTCACCTAGCGCTCTCTGAAGTAAAGTACCTGGGGTACCAAGTTGGCCGGGGCCTCATCCGCCCCCAGGAGAGGAAGTTGGAGGCCATCCTCAGCGCCCCAAAGCCACAGACCAAGACCCAGGTACGAGCCCTCTTAGTGTTGGCGGGGTACTATCGCTGTTTTATCCCTAACTTCTCCTCTTTAGCTGCCCCTCTGACAGACCTGACCAGCTTTCTGCTACAGACGGATGCTTCCGACACAGGACTGGGAGCGGTCCTGTCCCAAGTCCAGGGAGGTGAACATCCTACCATCTATATCAGTAGGAAGCTGTCCCCGACCGAGAAGAAATACGCTGCCGTGGAGAAAGAAGCCCTGTCCATCAAGTGGGCAGTCCTGAAGCACCGGGCCGGGGCAGCCAACGCCAACACAGATGGTCTTTCTCGGATCTGGACAGCTTACACAGGTCTGTCGGGGTCATTCCCCACCCACCCTTTGTCTCTCTCCTGTCGTCCCCTTTCGTTCCCAGGAGCAGGCCGGCGCTTGGGGGGGGGGGGGAATGTGACAAGCGTCTCCGGACTGATCAGCGTCGCCCTGGCAACCAACATTTGACTGCATATCATCACCACGCGGCTTCTTAAGCCACCACCGCTCGCTCCAAAGATGAGCTTTGTTTTGAGCTGGAAACGCTAATGCTAACCTCTCTCATCTCATTTCAGAGTGACCGGCAGCCACTTAGAGCATGTCAGGACACCCACTTTCACCGCCATGAGGAGCACAGAGAGCACCAGCCACACCAGCCTCACCTTCTTCTGCATGTTGATTCTAGAATTTTAATGAAATAAATCCACCCTCCGGGGTTTTTCACCCAGCCTGCCTTATTGCGTGATTCTTCATCCGTGACATTGTCCATACAATAAAACTCAATGGGTGTCACTGTTGTTTTGTTACCAATGTATTTCAAAATATCTGCTTTTCTGTTCCTTAGAAGCAAAAAAGTCATACAGGTTTGGAATGACATCAGGGTAAGTGAATTATTGAAGAATTCGAATTTTTGGTTGAACTATCCTTTTAAAATTAATGATGGAGGGAGGGTAAAATTAATAATGGCTGATGAGGGGAGGACCAAGGTGGAGTCTGGTGGAGCAGGATTGTTGGAGAGATGAAGCATAGCCAGAGAACCAGAAGATTGAAGTTTAACCAGGGTGACGATGGACCAAGGTGAAGCCAGAGGGACAAGGGAGCCCGGTTGATGGACCACAGCCTGTATTCAGTTTATGTGTTTAAACTGGCCACTAATAATTATCTATCACTGGGCTCCATGAGCATGGATATGGAGCAATGTTTAAAGTGGAAAAGAAGCTCACAGGCCATCTCCCCTCCTTTATGGCATTGTCATGGAGAAAACCTGCCTTGCCCTCTAGACCATGCAGAATTATATAGAGTTTAGTGGGCAAGGCATAAGCAGCAGCAGCAGGTCAGGCTGTAATGTCCCTACACACTATGGCTGTCTTGAAGGCGTATGGCGTACTGCTCAAAGACCTGGACCATGGTGGGGGATGAGAACAAGACACAGGAGCTCTGCAAAGCCACAGATTTGCCCTCCTTGCCACCAAGCAGAAGGCCTGTGTCTATGGTTGTTCTATAGCCTTTGGGTGGTAATGGAGAGGCATTTGTGGCGCAGTTTATTTTGCATTAGAGAAAGTGATAAACCCATTCTCTTGGAAGTGGCACTGCTTTCTTCAAGGGCTGCAAACATCTCATGCCAGACCCTCCTCGGAGTCCCCAGAGAGTGCTTTTATTTTCCCTGCCACCTCCGGTGTTGGTGGAGTCCACATGGCAGAGGTATGGCTGAGCAGAAGTAAATTTGTTTGCCTCCAAGAAGTCAACCTACTGTCCTCTCTTGTTGAGCCTCACTTAACCAGTTCTGTTGGGACTGGATGACATGGTACAGACATAGCTTTGCTCCCAGGACCAAGTTTGTCTACTCTTGGTAGCGCTGTTTTGGCCCACCTGAGTCTGGTTCTTAGACCTAATGTCTCTCCTGGACGGAGTTCATTGGGAACTTACAGTCCAAAGAGATCTTCTATCTCAAGCAGGGGTGAAGATTAACCCCTGAGTCTAAGTGTTTCCATAAGTTCGGTAATGTGTTGCTACAAAGTCCTGATTTCATGTTAACTGAAAAGGCATACAGAGGTCATTTTCAGAAAATATTTACGCAATTGTATTAAACCATGTGTGCTACTCTTATGTTACATTATAGTGAAGTAGTCATGTAAATCAGTTTAGTTTAACCCTCTGAGGTCGGCAGCGCCAGTGCCTCCACCTGGCCTATTTTTTTATTATTATTTTTGCGCTTTAAGCAAAAATTAAGAAATCAAACTTTCTGCCGACTCTTTCTAAACAAACATTTTTTTAAGTGTGTGACAAAATGAGCCGTAACTCAGTGAATACTTAGTTTACAGATTTAAAAAACATGTCTAAATAAAACTTAAAATGTTTGCCTCGAATTCACATCCACATCGAAAACAATTATTCACTAATTACGTGACATGTATGAAAATAAAAACAGTATTGTCAACTCATTAGTGCTCGCTATTCATAAGGTAATCTTTTCAGCGAGGGGTGAGAATGGTACACGCCCCTTTACTGAGAGTGCTGTGTCAACCCTGTGCAAATGGCCAAAAATACAAGTGGAATGATGTCTACATGGGACTACTTTTCTACAGGGCTATGTTTAATTTGAGTCGATCACAGAAATTCACAGAAAACGGCACCAAAACAGGCCAGTTGTAAACATGTGCCAGTTCCTGAGGCTGAGCTAGCCTCAAATCCCAACCATCTTGCCACTGCCAGGCGCCGGATCTGCGTTCCTTGCAAGGCAGTAATATTCTACTCTATCTACTAGTCATACATGCATATGTTTACATGTACACTATTATCTATTCATATATATAAAAAGCAGAATGAAAATAAAAACGTGACTTTTCCTGTGACTTCTCTCATTCTTACTTATGTAAAAACTAAAGCAATGAATATAAAAATTTAAGCAATGAAAATGGTTTAAAAAGCACAAATATCAGAGCATGTCTAAACTTTTCCAGGGCCAAAAACCCCACTCAGACTCCTAGGGATTAAATGTAACACCATGTAATTCCTTTTTATGGTTTATTTCTTTTCATTATAACAGTGTCAAAAATCTATGGTTATAATCAGTAAGTGCCCTGTTTAGGGTGCAAGTTTCTCTGTAATTAAATAAAAACTGTACAATAGAAGAACAACACAATAGAGGAAAATGGTGACGCCGATTACTAGTGATTCTTTTATATGTTACTATTAGTGGTGTAAAGTTTATTGTAGTAGTTGTGATCATTTGGGTGTCTGTGACATGAACATACAGTACAATGCTTATCCAGCATATGTTTTCTCAAATGGCATACACCACAGCGAGGTATGTTATGTTTACTTTGGGTGATTTTGTAACTATAGCAACCGCTTTTCCGTTGCTGTGTTTTGACAGATTTAATGAGAAATGCCTATTAAAAACACTGAGGTAAGGGTGAGAGTTAAGTTGTTTGTTGCAACACTCTTAAAGAAATCCCTTCCATCTGTGTTTTTTCCTCCTTAGGCATACCCTCACTTAAGGGTTTTCATGTAACTAGGCAACAAGCTGTATTATTGGCATTAGCATTGTTCAATAGGATAGGGGATCTACAGGCTCTTTCTGTAGACCCTGCCTGTTTGGATTTTGCCCCTGGCTTTGTTAAAGCCATTTTGCACTAGACAATATCAGACTATATCAGAATATATATTCCTAAGGTGCCAGCTACTGCTGTTCACTTAGGAATGTTTCAGGCCTTTTGTCCTCTGTCACATGAGTTGCCAAAACAGAAAAGGCTTCACTTGTGTCCAGTCAGAGCTTTAGGGATCTATGTCCACCGCTGAAGCCAGTGGCATAAGACCTCTCAGCTCTTAGTCTGCTTTGGCAACAGAGGCACTCAGGTCCCAGCCTCTTCTTCACCGCGCCACCAGAGTGAACCATCACCTGAATACTAACCGGAACCTCAAAGACTACACTTTCCATCATGCACCTCACCTGCTGCTGATCACTTCCTGCTCTACACCTGCCCCTCATCTACTCCTCCATATAAACCAGACTCAAACTCAGTGTCATCACAAAATCTTGACTTGCCTCCATGCAGCAATTCTAAACGGTTTTCCCGTTATTCTCTGATTGCCTTCGTGTATTACTTTGGATTGTCCCTGTTATTTGATTGTTTGCCGCTTGCCTTTTTGACCTGGATTGTATTACCGTTTTGATTCTCTGCTGCCTGCCCTGATTTGGATTGTTATATCGCCTCTAAATGTTTGCTGCCTGTCCTGACCCACGGCTGTTTAACATTACACTCTCTGTTTTGCCTCTGATATATCTGTTTACCGTGTATGACCTTCTACTACTTCTTGACTATACTAATAAACATACTGCAAATGGATCCAAACACCTCTGACTCTTCGTTACAGAAGACTTCACCATATCCGGATCCAGCAGTATTATTCAATTCAATTCAATTTTATTTATATAGCGCTTTTTACAATGTTACATTGCTTCAAAGCAGCTTTACATAAAAAACAAAGAATATTAATAAAAACACAGAACAAATGTCAGACATGTTAATGGTATTATTGCAAATAATATGTGTGTGATGTATAAGACTAATTAGGTATACTAGGCCTATGGTATTGTTACACTTTAAAGAAGGATGCCACGTCCGTTTTTATAGCAACACATTTATTTTCTGTTAGAAAGATAGGAAAGATATTCAGCAAGGAGCGCATCTGTCACGTCTACCACTATGCTCATCACGTACTGAATACTATTTCTTTGTTATTCAATTACTTTAACCGAGAATTATAAACAAAACATTGGACATTTTTACTCTCTAAACCACATTCAAACATATCTGTTCTAAACTGATGAACATCCCCATAAAATCTGAATGTGTATCATGTCCACTCTCACATAGTAATTAACAGGAACAGTAAGGAACAGTATTACAATTCAACAAATTTAAGCATTCACAGCCTCCTCTACTCTGAATACAGTAATATAAACTCTATAAACAATTACAAGAATAACTATTTGTTGTACTTTCACATCACTCCATCAATGATACTGTATGGCGCTGTTTTAATACTCCTTTTAATCAGTTTTAGTCTTCTATGAAATGTGAACTAAATGAACAATTTTTAACTGAACGCCAGTGTTGTTCTGTAAATCTCACAAAATGAAAAATAAAGCATTTTGACCGGTTTTCTAATGAACCGTATTTTATGAATGTTCTTCTAGCTGTAATGGCTGACAGAGCCACGCTGAATGAGGTCTGTTAATGTTAATGGGTAATCAAACACGCTCTTCCTTAACTACTCGTCACGATCTGCCCGTCACTACACATAACTAATTCATAACTAATTTGTAAAGACCCAAGCAGTTTATTGTCATGCCTCATTTAGCTTGCTGCTCTCCATTATGTCTACTTAAGAACGCACTTCTCATCGTTCATGTTGAAAGCTACTTTTCTAACACTCTGTCTAAGACAGAGAACCATGAGCTTCCCCCCAGTGCATCCAACATATCCTCAATCCTCGGGATCGAGTGGCGGTCGGGGACTGACTTGCGGTTGAGCTCCCTATAGTCGACACAAAGAGTCCCGTCCTTTTTGCGGACACACACCACCGGTGATGAATAAGGGGATCGGGAAGGCATGATCCATCCTCTTCTCAGTAAATCCACGGGGCTAGTATCATCCAGTAAATTGCACGGGGCTAGTATCATGAAGAGTGATATGCATTTTGAGAGATGGTATACAACCCACATCATTACTATCATAAGCAAAGGCCTCGCATTCTTCCCGCAACACTCTCCTTACCGCTTCCTGTTGTCCCTCTGACAGATGGCAGAGTTCCACGGGGGGTCCCAAGAGGTTGTGGTGTGTTACGTGTTTCACTGTACTTTGTCTCTGTGCTTTCCTTCATTTTAGCTGTTGTCTTGTTCTCTTCCATTTGCACAGGTGCCGTATATACGACCTTGACAGGTTCCAGGTATCCAATTATTCTATGACGGTCCAGACAGATGGTGCAATCAGACGTGTTGGCCACAGATATGGGTATGTACGGCACTCTCTTTTTGGGGATCTGCACCAATCCATCATTGTAGATCAAACCTTCTGGTGAAGGATTAAGCATATCAGACGAAAAGACCATTTGTTGGCCTTGGGCTTGTGAACTTACGTGTTCTCTTATGTAGACTGTGGAAACTTGGTTTGTTGGTAAAGACACTGTTTTTCCACCAGTACGAACTACACCAGTCTCTGAATCACCATTTTGCATGAGCTTGACCACGCGATGAGCGGTTTTCACTTTTATTGCAAAGGCTTGACTCACTTTCTGCGCCAGCTGCCTTTTCCCACCTTTAGTCTTTCCCTCGTCTACATTCATGATTGCCTCAATGACATTGTAGCCGATAATGGGGTCACTGGCAACTGCTGGGTCACTCGACACTAGTATGGGCACTTGTAAATCATTTGTCGTGGTGGGGTCACTACCTAGTCTAAAACTGACTTCAATCCAGCCGATATATGAAATAGGAGTGTCGTTAGCAGCAAGAACTGTTAGTGTCTCGTCTTCCAATAACTCTGAAATTGGTCTGATGACAGTGTGAGGAAGGTGGGTTAGTTGCCAGGGGTCATTCACTATGCTGGACTGGGCTCCTGTGTCCCACAGGGCTTTCACTGGGCAATTATCCATCATACAGTCCACAATACATCTGTTTCCAACAAGGCTTACCAACTGTGGCTGGTATCGAGGCGGTATATAGTTAATCACATTTACGGCTGATGGGACACCAGCTGCCGTTTCTTCAAGGACTGTTGTTAGTTGCAGGACTGGGTTGGGTGGTGTTCCCTCACTTCGGGGCACTTGTTCCCTGCCCGTTTCCCGATGTGGTTCTGCATCCACGAGAGAAGTGGCCTTCCTGCCCACACTTAAAGCAGTGCAGGCAGTGCTCACCTGTTCCCTAATCCCTGCATTTCTTGCAGCCTTTCACTCTCTGCTTTTGATCAGGAGGACCTGGGTTTGCTTCCATTGCAGCCAGAAACATTTGCTTCATTTCCCTGCGAAGTTCTTCCGAAATCTGCTGCGCATTTAGGGTGTCAGGCTTAGACTCATTCCCCTTTACTGTTTTAATTGCTGCTACTCGGTTGGACTCAGGGGCTTTAGAGGGGCTCTGAGCAGATGTGGATTTTGCCTGAGAGTCTGCAAGAGTGGAGCTCTTGCACTTTGGGAGTTTTTACCCCATCACTCAACAATCCCCTTTTAATCGAGCGGAGGAACTTGCGCTGTATGACGGCTCTGCTGTAATGTTCAGCAGTGTCCTCATTTGTTGTCTTCCATAACAGCTTCTCTTTAAGCTCGATTGCACGGAATACAAAGTTTAAAGCAGTTTCTTTGGGCTCTTGAGAGATGTTCAGTAGCTGGGGGTAAAGTTCTGTGGAGCTATCAACCTGATAGTGGCCTTTCAGGATGGTGAGAAGTGCACTAAGAGTGAGTCCACGTTTGATCTCTAACATATCTCTTAAGGGCAGCCCCGGACTAACAGCTCTGATCACTGCTTCCACTACTTCAGTCTGTGTGTAACCTTTTTCTATTCCCATCTCAATCTGACGGACCAAGCTGAGATACAACAATTTATCCCTCTGACCACTCTCTCAATTTGGCCACAAATTCTGAATTCCCTTCGTAGTGTTACCTGAGGCAGTGGGTGAATTGGTTCCAGACGGCCCTTGGGTGGGACATCTGTAGTCTTTATAGGAGAGGGATATGGTGGGAAACATCTTCCTAGGACGTCTCTTGGAGTGGTCTCCTCCGCTTGGGCCTCTTGGTCTGGCTGATTACTCTTTTTACTGTTTTTTAATTTAATTTTCGCTCTCTGTGTTCTCCTCAAGCGCATCTAATGCACCCTCGGCCATCTTGATGAGTGTCCTCCGTGCCTTGCCGCGTGACTCTCCACTGTCCAGGCCATCACATTTCAAAAACCTGCAGACATCTATGAGAGACTCTTCTCCAAGCTGCCACAAAGCTGCACTTACTTGATCACGCATACTCTGACTGGCGTCCATCCTGCTGAAGGTTCGTCTCGTAGGGAAGAAGGGGGATTATTGGTGCTGGTCACTCTATCGCCTCCACCTGGCTGGCTCGCCAAAATATGTTATACTTTAAAGAAGGATGCCACGTCCGTTCTTATAGCAACACATTTATTTTTTGTTAGAAAGATAGGAAAGATAAAGAGGTTCACCAAGGAGCGCATCTGTTGCGTCTACCACTATGCTCATCACGTACTGAATACTATTTCTTTGTTATTCAATTACTTTAACCAAGAATTATAAACAAACATGCTGACGTCTAACTTAGCCTAGGGTTATGTTTTGTAAATTGTAAACGTCCAATATTTTACTGTATATATTTTATGTATGTATGTATGTATGCTGCTTTTGCATGTTGTGTAGTTCATGGTACTATTGCAAATCCCTTATAGCCCTGTCCCATAAGATGTTGTCTACTTTATGCCATCCTTATGTAAGCTGGAATACATATGTTTTGCTCAACAATTTTGTGGCTTTATCGGTTCAGTCAGCTCTTTGTTCACAAACCTATAGGCCTAGTATATGTAATTAGTCTTATCTCACACATATTATTTGCAATGATACCATTAACATGTCTGACATTTGTTCTATTTTATTATTATTATTTGTTTTTTATGTAAAGCTGCTTTAAAGCAATGTAACATTGTAAAAGCGCTATATAAATAAAATTGAATTAAATTCTATGTGTTGCAAATTATGTGACATCTGTGGCATGTCTGTCTGCTTCCTGACCTGGGCCGCAGTTAGTCAAATATTAATAGTATTAGTAAGGCAAGGCAAGTTTATTTATATAGCACATTTCATACACAATGGTAATTCAAAGTGCTGTACATAAGAGGAATTAAAATCATAAAAACAGAGAATTTAAGAA